>CAUOFW020001725.1:1955355-2022544 GCA_963454935.2 Ilex paraguariensis | reverse complement strand
GGGGGGGGGGGGGCATGGCCCGTCTCTGCCCACACACACCACCCACCCCACCCCACCTAAGTCTGTGCATACTTGTGTTATGCGCTTCGATCTAAAGCGTGATTAATTCTAATTAAAAATTTCCATGGATTGGCCAACCTGAAGCCTATGAACAAGGCTTTCTTTGGGTTCAACATGTAGCACCGCCAAGCGGCTCTTTCGGGACCCATTTCTAGAATCTGTCCCAGATAGGAGATTGATGTTTATTGGTTTTTTAGTAATTTTAATTAGGAGATCGATGTTTCTTTTGAGCTATGATCTCGTCAGCATTTGGAAATGATCTAATTCAGTTAGAAGACAAGGAACTCCTTGTTGTTCTGCCCACATAATTTCTTGAATTATGTGTTTTACTACTTTAATTTGTTGGTTGTCTTTGTGACTTTTTTGCGTCACAATTTCTTACAAAGATCTTATGCTTGAAATGTGTACCATAATTAATTTAAGACATTCGACGTTGTGATTGGTGACGTAACCATACTGGCCAATCGATCAAAGTACGTGGAATTTACACAGCCATATGCTGAATCAAGCTTGTCAATGATAGTAACGGTAAAGCCCGAGCATGGAAAAGCATGGATTTTCTTGAAGCCTTTTACCATGGAAATGTGGGCAGTAACTGCTACCATTTTGCTCTACACTGTGTTCATAGTCTGGCTTTTGGAGCGTCAATCGAATCCGGAGTTTACAGGCCCATGGCAGAATCAACTGGGGACTTCACTTTGGTTCACATCCACCTCACTGTTCTTTGCACAGAGTAAGTGTCCTTTTCAACAATTATAGATTGTAGGGTAATTCTATCTTACTAAATATTATTATTTGTTAAGGAAAAATTGCAACTAGTTGATATAATTCATGTTCGATCATAACTTTTAAATGTCAAGTTACTACTAGCAAAGGAGAACCCAGAACTCATTTAGGTAATTCATGACCGATCATGAAATACTGTAATCGATCATGAATTAATCGAATGAATTGTAACTTCTTCTTTATGAGTTATAATTTAACTTTTAAAATTTATAACTTTTATGATCGATCATGACATTTTAAGAACGATATACCTTTTGTAGCTATAACTTACACCTCAAAACTTTATAACTTGCATATAAAAAATTATAAATTTCAGTCCGATACCACGTTCGGTATCGTAGTCTTTCCATAAAGTGTAACATTCTGATGAGCTTAGTATGAGCATGGCTAACAAAACCTATTAGACTAATCTAGGGATGTTGTTTGGGCTGGTCAATTCGAGCTTAATCTGAAATATTTTGAAAGTCGATATAGAGCTTTAATATTTGAGTTGGACTTATAGGCATAATTTATATTTAACCCATATTTCAACCCACATAGTTTAGATAAGGGAATTAAACCCAAGTGAAAATGTAGTTTTAGTCCAGCTCGAACCCGAAATTGTACTTGTGTCATGTCACCTGGGTTGAACCTAAGTTTGAAGATCTAATCATTGACAATACTTGAGTTAATAGCGTGGATTAACTTTGGGTTAGGAGTTTCATATCTTGGGTTGAACTTAGAGTTCAATATAACAATGACATCACATTATCAATGTTATGTGGTGTCACCATTCAAAATGAAAACATAACTAAATAGATAAAGTAGAACTTATTTTTTTTTTTTAAATGAGTGGTTATGAGATTACGTAGAGGAGTGATTACTAAATTGTATGAGATTCACCTATTTACCAGATGGTAACACTATATTCCTTCCCCCGGCCATTTACTACGCTTGGTACACTTCGAGATAGAAAAACCATATTGGTTACATCTACTATAATTAACTTGAAAAGTGTTGAATATACTTGGTTTAATGTATTGAATTGCTTTATGGTATCAAACAGACCATAACTCAAACACTTGTGGTCATATCACAGGGGAAAGGGTTCACAATAGTTACACTCGCGTAGTGGTGGTGGTATGGCTCTTCGTTGTCTTAGTTTTATCCTCAAGCTACACTGCAAGTTTCTCCTCAATGCTCACTGTCCAACGCCTAGAACCGAACAAAACAGACATAGAGTGGCTGAAGAAGAACAATGCACCAGTAGGTTGTGGCATCAATTCGTTTATAAAACAGTATCTACAAAATGTGCTTAAATTTGACCCTAGAAACATCAAGAGCATCATCAGTGAATACGACTACCCAGCCGAATTCGAGAGTGGCAATATCACTGCAGCATTTGTTGAACTCCCTTATTCGAAGGCGTTCATGAATCATTTTTGCAAGGGGTACACTGTTGCCACACCCACAGATGGAGTTGCTCACAGACTTGGAGGCTTTGGATTTGTGAGTAATTACTGGAACTCTTTATACTATTTTGAATAGGACTACAAATGGACTGAATTGAGCCAAGCTTTAAAACTATTTTGAATAGGACTACAATCCAAACAAGCCATTAATCGGGCTTAGCTTGTTTATTGAATGAGCTTTAAAACTATGCCAGAGATCAATTTATTTATAAAAACGAACAAACTAAGGCAAGAATTATTACCAAGTTATCCATGAACATATCTGTTCATTTATGACCCTTCTTTTGAATTTTTTTGCTCGCTAGACAAAATTACTCTCACCATGCAGGTATTTCAGAAAGGCTCTCCAATTGTTAAAGATGTCTCCCAAGCTATTCTGACCTTATCAGAGAATGGTAGGTTGGAACAATTGGAAACTAAATGGTTTACTGCTTCTCCCAAGTGTCTAAACTCTCAAACTCCTGACACGATTGATAGCTTGAGTTGGCAAAGTTTTTGGGGTCTCTACCTCTTCTCAGCCTTCATTTCCACCATATGTTATCTATTATTTGCAACTCACCAGTCATACAAGGGAGATATTGCTTTGATTTATGGAACTATGTTGTATAAGTTGGCCGGGTTGGTAAAGTATTTTCATATCATAGTGAGAAAACTACAAGGTACAACTCCAAACACTGTTCAAGCATTAGGGGTTTATGAATGCAACTCTTCTAGTATTGAGTACACAAGTTCTTCAGAGACTTCGGAGCAATCTCAAGCACCGACGTCGATTGAGGTTAAAGTTACCAATCCTGATGAAGAAAGGCGTGTTCCTTTGTCACTTGCAGTCTCGAGTTCAAGTTATAGAAAGACTTATTGGGCATAATTGCATTCGTCTAATCTTTTGAGATGTGGTGAATGATAGGAACTGAGTCTTGTATACTAACTTGTGCATTTTTTTCCTTCTAACTCCATCTACTTAGATATGTAACAAGATGGGTGCCACCCTCCTTATTGCATTGCCCATTATCTATAATAAAGAGGCTTTATGTCATTGTTCTTTTCATTTTTGCTCTTGTTTTTTGTTTTTATTTCCCGAATTGTTGATTATGTGATTAGAACAAGTGAGCCATTCATTAGTGACCCAGGAGTTGTATATAAATATTATCCATAGTAAACAACAGAATATATATACTTCTATTTTTTGTAAAGCTCTTGATGTTGCCCCCATATTATCTTGATAAATGATTGATAAAGGCCTCCAAAACTATCTAAATGGATTAAAACCGTATTTGGCCTCTAAATTTTAGTCCAAGTTTCAATCAAGCCCATAATTTTTTTTGATTTAGCCATCCTGCTTTTAAGTTGTTCCAACTTAGACCTTTATTCCGTCTCCTAAGAAATCTTGATGGAAAACAGATTATTTATTTGATTGCGATTGTAAATAATCAATTTTTTTTTCCACCTAGCAAGATAAAGTTAGTAAGTGAGATTTCATCCAATATATATATATTTTTTTAATTTTTTGTATATAATTGGGTTCCTCACCCATTCACTTTCTCAATCTATGTTTTTTCATAAGTTGACTTTCATAAGGAAAAACTGTAATTTGGCATCCATATTCACTTACCCTTAATTTAACTACAATGTTCGCTTGTTATTCTATTCAGTAACTTTAGCACCTTTGAAATCCTTTAGGATTCAGAACAAAAAGTAAAACCAACAAAAATAATGTTAGTTGGATAGGCAAATCCACAAGAACCACGAATTGGTGAAAACAATCCACACCCCACCACAACGACTCCTGACATTAGCATAGTTTAAAAGAGTTAAGTGGTAACTAATCTTAACTTCATGTTGGGTACATTAAAACTTGAACGTGAACTCACGACATATCACTCAGATAGATGAACACATGGAAATCAACTAAATAACGAAAAGATTTTTAAAATTTAACAAAGCTTAGGACGGGAAATTGACCCCACCCTCATATGTGGTTAACAAGCATTTCATTGTTACGTTTCTCAAAAAATATAGAAATATTATTTTAATTTTTAACTAATTTTAGAATATCTCAATTATTTAATTGTTTTACTTACTTAAATGATTAGTTTGTGGCGTGGTTAATACTTTTACAAGAAAATTTTGGCATAAAATAGTTATTAATGATGATTCACAAAAGTGGATTTATGCACAATCAAATTAGTTGAGTGTGTGGTGTGAAGTAATTAATAAAACATTTAATAATAAGAAACAAAGAGATGGCAACAATGGTGACCGAAAAACTCAATTAATGAGAGAGTACAAGGTAATAAGAGGAGAGAGAGAGAGAGAGCAAGAGTGCGCTCAAGGTGAGGTGTGTGAGATCTGCCCCCATGTATAGGGGGGTTTACAATTTATAGGCATAGAACCTTAGCTGAGGCATTGACATGAAGGTTAAGCTACTAATTTATCAAGGAGGATAGCTACAGTTGGGGATGTGAACTATCTTTAAGTAATGGTCATCCCGATGATTGCTCTCTCATGTGTGTTGACTCTTCCTAGACTTTCGAGCTGTGGACTTGATTGAGGCCATGAGCTAAACCTGGCATGCCTTTTGATGATTTGGGCTTAACCCATGAAATGGGCCCAGATGGATCTATGCTCATCATTTGCCCCCATGCTCCAAGTCCAAGTGGTGATAGGGGGTTAAGGCCATGAGTGAGTTCCTTCATTTGGGTAGACTAAGGTATCTTGTTTCACACGGTGGCTTCTTATCTTCAACTTTCCTTCTATTTGCATTTTCAAAACTTATTTCTCCATTTGGTAGTGCCATTGTTGGAGACCTAATGTGCTAGCAAACAAATTTCTCTCCTAGGTCTCTCAAACCCCTTTTTCCTGATTAGAACTAGGATAGTGCCATTCTCTTTTTTCCTTCCACAAGCAACAAAGATAGGATGAAAAAAAGGCACATATGCTTTTGTCCAAGGAGATGGAGATGATTTAGTGAGTGGCGCCTTGGAAAGAGATGCTTAGGTGGAGCCATGGATATGAAACTGGGCGACACCAGGAAAGGTGCAAAGCTGGGCGGTGCCATGAGGCACACCATGGAGGACCCAGGCAAACTGACGATGTCTTCGATTTTTGAAAATTATCTTTTTCATTCAGACTCCACAGGTGATCCTGTGGTTGATAGATCAATGGTAGATGCTCTCTATGTCACAAGGATGGTGACTTCTCCTCCTCCTAAGAAGGCGAGATTTGATGCCTAGTGCTTCCCAGTTGAGGACTAATGGGCCTATCATTCCTCAGAAGGTGGGGGTCTGATGGTGCCCTTGCTCTTTCTCAGCATGTGACCCCTTGGAGTCCTTGGGTTAGTCCTAGGACTATTTTAGAAATTGAGACCCCAATGCAGACTTCACTGAGATTAGAGCTCCGCCTAATTGTCCTGCTTCCAGTAGGGGCCCGATGTCCATGCCATAGGATGTGAATTTGGCCAAGGAGAGAATTTGGAAGTTTGTGACACCGTTGGATATTAGAGAGGTCAGCTTTTGGGGTCTTGAGGATAGCATCGATACCACGACGGAGGGGTTTGCTATGGTACCTTTCTTTTATGTGCAACCTTGTCGTCTGTATGTTTTTGTCATACTATCATTCTTGCTTTTGGATATTCATAGAAATCTGTGACTTTTTCGTACCTTTTTTCGAGGATGCTCAAACTCGATGAGGTGTCAAGAGCTTTGATGGAAGAGATACGGGCGCGCTAGGCAGTTGAAGAGTAATTGAGGTTGGCTTATGAGAGAGTAACACCTCTTAAGGCGAAGCTTTCAGATTGCTTGTGTAAGAGTAGAGGTAGAATTAGGTTGAGCTTCTTGCAACTCAGGAGAGAGCCACTACGATGGAGACTGAGGGTGCTTGCATGAGAGCAGAGGCAGGGTGAGGCCAATCTTATAGGGACTTAGGATAGAGCCGCTAAGCTACAGACATAGGCTATTTATGTGAGAGCAGAAACAAAGTGAGACTGAGCTTTTTACGACTCATAAAAGAGGTGCTAAGCTGGAGAATGAGGCTACATACGTGAGAGTAGAGGCAGAGTTAGGTCGAGCTTATGGCGACTCGTGAGAAAGGTGCTAAGTTGGAGACATAGGCTGCTTGTATTAAAGTAGAGGTAGAGTGAGGCCAAGCTTTTGGAGATTTGTGAGAGAGGCGCTAAGTTGGAGACTTAGGCTGCTTCAAAGTAGAGGTAGGATTACACCGAGTTTTCTGGCGACTTATTAGAGAGGTGCTAAGTAGAAGACTGAGATTACTTACATGAGAAAAGAGGCAAAGTGAGGCCGAGCTACTAGCGACTCAGGAGGCACTCTCTCAAAAGACGAAGAGGATAGTGAGGGTAGCTAGAAGGCATCGGTAGCATAGAGCCGGTGGTGCATGGCTGCCAAGCGTGGGAGACGAGGTCATTTGATGCACTAGGGGAGGTGACATTAGGCACCAAGGGCACTGCTGGACAAGCAAGGAATACGATACGTGCAGTGTGCCCAAGTGAGCTAGGGGGTAGGTGTTAAGAAAAGGCGTGCAAGCAAGTGTAGAGGCAAGCGCCAAGGCTTCTAAGGCAAAGGTATGTGGGCGACCGAGGAGGTAGGAGCCAAGGTAAGGGCGCGGGCCAGGAAGTGGGCGCAGGTGCTGGAGTTGGAGAGTAGGTGCTGGGGAGTTGGGTGCCGGGGGAGTGGGAATAGTAGGGCGTGCGGTGTAATAGGCATAGGGCGTGGGCGCTATCAGGCACAGACGCCACTTGGCGCTGGGCACGGACGCCGCTGGAAACTAGGCGCTGGGTGCTGGCGTTGGCGTTGATGCTGACCTGTTGGTGTAGGGCACCTAGACATTGGACGTTGGGCAGAGTATTAGACAACCTTGAAGAAGCTACAAAACTTTGAACAATCATAACTTTGCACTCGATTGTTTATTTGAGGTGAATATTATTTTTGAATCCGGGTATTTTTTCGTGATCTACCACAATGAAATTGCCAATGGCGGTTTGGACACCAATTTTCCCCCAAAAACACTTGTTTCACTCGGAATTTGAATTTTAACCATAAATTAGTGAAGATGTAGAATTTTCTCATGTCTACTTTTCACCGGTAGTGGTGGGACCTCGATATGATGTGGCGGGTCATCTTCTGCTTGGTGGTTCATTGATCTAGTTGTGATTGCCATTGGAGGTAGGAAGACTATAAGGTGAGAATCAAACCGTTCTCATAGACGACAGCAAACTAATGACGCACAAAAGTGGATTTATGCACAATCTAATCAGTCAAGTGTGTGGTGTGAAGCAATTAATGAAACAATTAATAATAAGAGATAACGATTGGGTGGTTGGGTTTGGGGACCTAACCACTGGAGGCGGCAACGGTAACTAGTGAACTCTATTAATGAGTGTAAAGGGTAGTAGGGGAAAAAGAGAGATAGATATATAGAGAGCAGGAGTACTCTCAAGGTGGGGTGTGTGAAATCTGCACCTATGCGTAGGGGGTTTACAATTTATAAGCACATAGCCCTAGCTGAGGCGGTGACGTGAAGGTTAAACTACTAATTTATTGGAGAATATAGCTATAGTTAAGGATGAGCACTATCTTGAAGTAATGACTTTCCCGATGATTGCTTTTCCACATGCGTTGACACTTCCTAGAGTTTTGAGTTTTGTACTAGACTGAGCTCATGAGCTAAACCTGGCTTGCCTTTTGATGATTTGGGCTTACTCTATGGACTAGGCCAGACCTAGTTGAATATGGGCTCGTCAATTAATATCAAAGGACCTCAAAAAAGTAGAACATGCCCAATATATAGCTTCCATCAGTGACAGCTATAGAGTTTACTAAATGCATTCCAAAATGTGAGGTACTTTAAAAGTATTTTTCCTTCATTTTAAGCTTTAATCATTTCTTACACTTACAGTATTACACGGTATGGTGTTCCTGTTTTGACTTGAATTTTGGGTGAGTTGGGCTTCACATGAAGTATATGATATATATTTTTGATCGCTGGACTTTGTCAATTTATTCTTTGCTTGAAGTTAACAAATGAAAGTTAAAGGAAAAGATAATTTAAATGGTTTATATGCAACACATGTGTATATCAAGTAGTTACATTTCAACGCAAACAAATATGTGTGGGTTTGAGAGAGAGAGAGAGAGAGAGAGAGATTATGTAAGATTTGTGTGTATTTGAGAGAGAGAAGTGGTTGTCTGATAAAAGATTTGATGGATTGGTGGTGTAGAAGACGTGTTATGGTGGCATGGAGACTTGATTCAGTTCTTTACATAAGATGGAGGCTTAAGCCTATAGAACTCTTCAGCTCCTTACATGAGATAGGCTCTTAAGCGTATATGTAGAGCGCTTCAGCTCTTTACATAAGAATCATAAGACAATGGAGTTCTTTAGCTCTTTACATAAGATAGGGTCTTAAGCCTATAAAGATATTTAATTCTTCACAATAATGGGTTCTTTTGCCTATAAAGCCTCTAAGATCCACGAAAATTAAGATGTTTTTAGGTTTCTTAGCCCAGGGGGCAACCCAGAGACAAGGCTAAGCAGCTAAAATCTTACCTTGTGTTTTACTATGAGTTTAGCCTTCACTTCTGCAAGGGTGACACCTTCCAGCAGTAAAAGGGGGCAAAGATGTTACCATCATACTCCAATCAGAATAGAAAAGCAAATATCACAGAAAGAAAGGGAGTACTTCTTCAAAACAAGAAAAAGAACGTTCAAAGTACATGTGCAAAAAAAAAAAAAAAAGATGCAACACTTAGAATTTTTATAAAAAGAAAAGAAAGAGAGGCTAGCTCCTCAGCTTTTTGCGTTAAGATCGAATTCATCAGTTTGTTGATCTAGAGCACTTGATTGGAGCTCGGCCTCACCTGTAGCTCTTTCTCTGTTGACTTCATCACCAGCTCCTAGACCCTCTGTATCCTCCCCCCCCCCCCAGACATTGGAGGCTCAAAGGAATCATAAACCCAGGTCAAGAAGTTGATCTTCGGGACACTTCCTCTTGATCCGGTCCCTCATATCTTCATATCTCTCAACATAGTTCTCAATGGCCTCCTTCTTCAAGTCCTTGATGGTTTCGTATTTGGTTTTCACCTTGGACTCCAGCTCGGAACATTTCTTCTCATCCCTTTCTAGCTTCAACTTCAGTTACGCAACCTTCTTCTCAGTATTGGCTTTCTCTATTTAAGTGCTTCAATAAGCCCAATGATTTAGCCAAGCTCAGATTCCTTCAACCTCAATTTCTCCTCAAGAAATCACCATAGGTTACAACCGGATGTGACTATTCTTCCCATGCTAGGACAATGCCCTCCTTTGATTTTTTGTCTATTCAAACCAATGTGGTCTCAAAGTCATCTTTAGCTTAAAAATAACTGGATTGATAACATTATTGTAGAATTTGTCGTGAGTTATCTAGAATGAGGTCAATAACATTTTTCTGACACTATAAATAAAAGTTATTTGAATTACTGCTCGATAGGTTTTCAAGAATCATAGTATGTCATGTAATTTTACGCTATACATACTCTCTCTCTCTCTCTCTCTCTCTCCAATGAGACAAACACCCTATGATTAAGGCATATTGCAAGAGAAATTTTGGTTCCTTTGAAAACAAAAGGTTGAATAATGTCACTAGAATTTCCTTGGAAAGAAACTGATGGGACATTTTTCAGAATTAACAGAAAGTCGACACGAGCCCTCGGCTTGGTTGATGAGGGCACACCATGGACTAACAAGTGTCCTTGGCACTAGTCCACCTCGGGACCCCTTGTGAGTGACATGTGCCCTTGGCACATACCTCCCTCGGATCCCTCTATATCTGACACGTGTCTTCGACATTAGGGACCCCATATCCCTAGTCGCTCAAAAAGTGTCCTCGATGTGCGTAACGCCTCAAAGTTCTCTTCCAGACACATCACCTCAACTCTAGACCCCCCATGCCAACGAGGTATGAATGATGGTTCTGATGGTTATCGTGACTTGGAATCGAAATTGGTCAATAATCATTGACTCCCCCTTCCCAAGGTAGTTAGAATGACACGAAGAGCAGGTTAGTGACCAATAATTGTGATGCATGAGGTGTAGAGCACAGAACTGGGAGTCAATGGACAATGGTGAACCTACGCGTGCGCACCATCACAAGGAAACATTAAATGAACCTTTAGAAGGATGGGACACATTTATTGCTTGTCGGACTTTAGAAGGAGAGCATTATAGTCTCGGGGATCGGAACATTAAATACATAAACTTCTTTCCACTTGACAAGAAAGACACTCCGCCCAAGGAATGTGCTCCGTAGGTCATCTTTCAAATGGGCCAATAAGGAGCCTTCTCTCCAAGGAACCTAGCTGTCCACAATAATTAGCTCCATAGAGGTATAAATAGCTCTCACAAACTCAAGTCTAAGGTACACACATTCTCAGCCCAAGCAATAGAACAATGTTTTCTACCCCTCTCTCACATACTGACTAGATCGTCGGAGGGGTCACGCCGGAAAAAACTCCAGCGCCCTTCTAACCTTTCTTTTTAAGTGACATAGTTCATCTCAATACGTCTGGATCATTTGGACCACTGAAAATGTAATTCATCACCACTCCTTATACCATTTGTTACATCCGTTTACTATGGGACCATCGATTTTCTAGGTAAAACTTGCATTCATTAAGGGAGAGATCTGTCTATTCATTTATTGTGTGAAAATCACTGTGCAAAATTTGGTGTCGTCTGTGGGAAAATGATCAAGTTTTCTTGAGACAGTGACCATGGTGAATACGCGTTTGAAAGGGAAGGGTCGTTAGCAAAGGAACGTAGACGTACCAACTCTTTCCATATCGAGAACTGAGGATCACGTTGAGAATGTCAACAAAGAGTTTTTGATCCATTCTAGAGATAAAAACCCACCAAACTGAACTAAGCCTTGCGGGTGAAAAGAACGGCTCCTTAGCCCGTCAACTTGTCGATCTCATCGAAGAATGGTTGGGGGATCGATTGAGGCAGATAGAGGTAAATAACGTGAATGTTCTTAATAAACTCGACGAGTTTACATTTTTTGATGGGAAATCTCGAAACTTATAACCATCTAAGGGGCCCTCCATTAAGGAAGTGGGAGCTAACGACTTGAGAAATTGTCTCAGTGGGGAAGTAGGGGGCTTCAAGGCTCCGAAATGCTCGAGGGCCAGTGGACAGGACCTAAAGGTCCCAGCCAAAAGAGCCAAACCTTTGGCTTGGAATGACCTCCACTGGAGACTGTCTGGGCAAGGGGGCATGAAGGAGTCCGAGGAGTGGTCAACCCCTTCCGTGAAGAACGGGGGAGCCGAGGGGCATGCTGCCCATCGCAGCAATGGTGAGAAGAGACACCATAAGGATAGGGGAGACCTCAGGTCCAAGTTGGATTCTATGAGGATGGACAAGTTGACCCCCGATGACGACATAGATGACAAAGCCATTTTGTCACAATTCACCAAAAACATCATGGAGATGGAGGTACTGAAGAAGTTTGTGGTGCCACGATTCAAAGTTTACTATGGACGTTCTGACCAAAAGGCTCACCTTTGACAATACAAGCAAATGATGTCCCTATATCACTTGAATCATAGGTTGTTATGCCGTGTGTTTTCAATGAGCCTAGGCGATACGACCATGAAATGGTTCGAGACCTTTCTATCAAATAACATAGGGACCTGGAGGGAGCTAACTAGACAGTTCTCCGTGCGGTTCTTCACGGGAAGCAAATACCCCATGGATGTTGGATCCTTGTTGACTCTCCGACGAAAAGAAGGTGAAACACTCCTCCAATATGCCACTCGCTATTGGGAGGAGGTAAATGAAGTAGAAGGATGCTCCAAGGTCATGGCTGCGACTTCTTTTAAACTTGACCTCTCTCGGGACACAAATCATTACAGGTCACTGACGAAATGGATGCCAGTGGACTTGGGCGAGTTGATGGCTTGAATCAACAAATATTCCAAGGTAGAAGATGAGTTGGTGGGTAGTAAAGGTAAAAACTTGGCCCCAAAGAAAAAGGAGAAGGAGAAGGAGAAGGAGGGAGGACCTCCTAGGAAAGGTCGAATCCCAGCGTGGGGAACTCCTTCAAAGGGACCCGCACTGTGTTCAAAGAGCCTATGTACAAGTTGTTGCATACGATCAAGAAGAAGCCCTTCTTTAAGTGGCTGCCCAAGATGTAGGGTGATCCATCCATCAGGAACCAGAATACAAGGTGTTTGTACCACAAGGACGTGGGACACCTTACCGAGGATTGCCGAGTGTATAAATCCTTCCTGGAGAAGTTAATGCATGTGGGATATCTCAAGAAGTACATTAAGGAAGAGCCACTGAGGGAGGCACACACCGTCGACGACCATGCCGCTATCCGCGGTAACATTATTGACGTCATCCACGTCTTCCCTCTAGAGCAGCCGACAAACAACTTTCTCAAGTCTGACCTGAATAGGGTAGCCTTTGTTAGAAAGGTGGAAGAGAAAGATGGAGGCCATCCTAGTAAGAGATCCCAGACAGATCAAAGAGGTATCACCTTCTCAAAAGCTGACTTGGCAAGCGTGGTCCTCTCCCTAGAGGATGCCTTGATCATAGCTTTATAGATCGAAGGTTTTGATGTCAAGAGGGTCTTGGTGGACTCGAGGAGCTCCTCGTTGGTGATGTACCTCGATGTATTAAATCGAATGGGACTCAGATCCAAGGATCTCACCATTGTTAAGACATCCCTCATTGGGTTCAATGGATCATTCGATCTACCGCTATGGAAGATCACTCTACTAGTTACCATTGGACCTATCACAATCGACACGAAGTTTGTGGTGATCTATTCTGACTTGTCATACAATATAATAATGGGGCAAACGTGGTTGCACTTGGTTGGAGCAATACACTCCACCTATCATCAAAAATTGAAGTTTCCCACTCTGGAGGGGATAATGGAGATTTGTGGAGACCAAGCTTTAGCAAAAAGTTGTTTTTATGTTGCCATAAAAGTCGGGGTCACCTCCAAGGAAAGGGAGTGTCCCCCAAGGAAGTGTTGAACAAATAGCAACTACAGTTCAGGTGACTGGGTATCAATGAGAAGCAAATTGACCCGGCCAATCGCTCCGTGGAGGACCTTCAAAAGGTATTCCTAAGGGACGGGGATGAGGAGAGATATTTTCTGATCAGCTCCACCATGTCCACGGCCGAGCAAGAGGAGATGGCTAGTTTCTTAAGGAAGAATGTGGATGTGTTTGCATGGGATGTCGCAGAGATGAAAGGTATAAGTCCGAATGTTATAACTCACAGGTTTCGTGTCAACCCCAATCATAAACCATCAAGGAAAAACCTCGACACACCGCACTGCACTGCACCATGCCTAGGCTATAAACAAGGAAATAGATAGGCTCTTGGAGGTTGACGCCATTCGGGAGGTACAATTTCCCGAATGGTTGTCAAACACCATCTGTGCAAAAAAGGAGAGTGGGAAGTGGCGTGTCCGTGTGGACTTCATGAACTTGAACAAGGTCTTTCCCAAAGATGATTTTTTCCTCCCTAAGGTTGATCAGCTGGTTGATGCCACAGCTAAACACGAATGCATGACCTTCATGGATGCCTAAGCCAGCTATCATTAGTGCCCCTTCTACCCACCTAATCAAAAGAAGAGCACCTTTATCACTTCGAGGGGGGGTCTATTGTTACAAGGTCATGCTGTTTGACTTAAAGAACATGAGTGCCATATACTAGAGGCTCATGAACCAAATGTTCAGGCGAAAAATGGGGAATATCATGAAGGTGTACATTGATGATATGCTGGTCAAAAGTAGGATTTAGAATGACCACATCGCGAACTTGGAGAATGCCTTCTCTGCTCTCCGTGAATATGGGATGAAGTTGAATGCGGCTATGTGTTCTTTTGGAGTTGGCTTTGAAAAGTTCCTGGGGTACTGACTAAGTCGGTGCGGCGTCGAGGCTAGCCCAAAAAAAATACAGACTATCATGGACGTATGTAGCCCCCGGGCCTTCTGAAGCATCCATAAGTTTATGAGAAAGTTGGCTGCCTTAAATCATTTTATATCCCGGTCGTCTGAAAAATACAAGCCATTCTTCAGTGCCGTCAAGAGGTCTAGAAGAGACACTTGGGATGAAGAGTGTGAGAAGGTGCTCGAGGGGATCAAAGAGTACCTCAGGGTCCTCCAGACCCTATCGATTCCAAAAAGGGGGAAGATGTAAGCAAAGCTCTCCTAGACCTAGAGACGAGATACTTGCCTTTGGAAAAAATCGCATTGGCTCTAGTCACAGCCGTATGATAGTTAAGGCATTACTTTCAAGCGCATCCCATTACCATCTAGACATATCAACTTTGAAGGCGATCTTAAGGAAAGCGGACCACTCCGGGAGGATTGCAAAATGGGCCATGGAATTGGGGAAACATGAAATCCACTACAGGGCTCGCATTGCGATAAAGGGGCAAGTGTTAGCGGACTTCATTTTTGAATTTACCCAAGGGGAGCCACCTCCCTTGAGCTAGATCCCTCCACGGACAACCAAGTGCACTCCTAGAGATTCTATGTGGACGGATACTCCAACAACAAAGGGTGCAAAATTAGAGTGTTATTGGTCTCCTTAGAGGAATTGGTCGTGGAGCAAGCTGTGTGCTTGGGGTTCAAGGTATCTAACAATGAGATAGAGTAAGAAGCCCTCATCTTTGGACTCAAACTTGTCGATGCGGTAGGGGCCACAGAGCTAACAGTCATTTGTGATTTCTTACTAGTGGTCAACCAGATCAACGGGGAGTTCGGAGCAAGGGATCCAAAAATAAAAGCCTATCACCACAAGGCCATGACCCTAATCCATAAGTTCAAGAAGGTGGAAGTGAAGAAGTCCCCTAAGATAATAATGATCACGCTGATGCCTTGGTATGCTTGACCTCGGCGTTTGACTCCGACATGACACAAAGGATTATCGTGGAGTTATTTCCCGACTCCAACATAGAAGACGTCCCCAGAGTTGTAGCTATCCTAGAGGGAGAGGAGTCCCCTAGCTGGATTGATCTGCTACTCAAGTTCCTTGTCTCTTGGGAACTCCCCGTGTATCCCAAGAAAGCAAGGAGGATAAAGTTAAGGATGCCGAAGTTATGGGCCTCCCCAGATCATAAATTGTACTAAAAATTATTCTCTAGACCCTATTTGCTTTGTGTCCAAGAAGACAAAATTGAGTCCTTCCTTTACGAAGTGCACAAAGGCATATGTGGGGGGCACTCGGGTGGATGATCAATGCCCATCGCATCATGTCGCAGGAATATTGGTAGCCGCGGATGTAGAGAGATGCACAAGCTTACGTCCAAAAATGTGACCAATGTCAAAGGTTCGCTTCGACCATCAAACAGCCAATAAGAGATCTGCACCGGCTAACCAGTCCTTGGCCGTTTGCCCAATGGGGACTCAACTTGGTTGGACCCCTCCTGAGGGTTACTGGAGACAAGAAGTTCCTAATTGTTGGGACTGATTACTTCACAAAATGGGTTGAGGCTGAACCATTGACTCATATTAGGGACACAGACACCAAAAGGTTCGTGTGAAAAAACATAGTGACAAGGTTTGGGGTCTCCCGTGCACTCGTGTCAGGCAACGGGACTCAGTTTAGTAGTGGACCCTTCAAATCTTTTTGTGAACATCTTGAAATCTAGAATTACTACCCCATGCCCTCATACCCACAGATCAGCAGATAGGCAAAATCTTCAATAAAACTATCATCAACAGAATTAAGACGAGGGTGGAGAAAGTTAAGGGAAAATAGGTGGATGAGCCCCCGAACGTCCTTTGGGCTTATAAGATAACTCCGTGGACCTCAATGGGCGAAACACCTTACGCCCTTGCATATGGAGTAGAGGTGGTTATTCTGTTAAAGGTGGCCCTCCTTACTATAAGAACACAAGATTTTGATACTAGAGAGAATGATTACCAACTCGGCCTAGACTTGGACCTAGTGGAGGAAAGGAGGGAAATAACTGCCTTATGGTTGGAAAAATACCAAGAAGGGGTCTCCAAACTTTACAATAAGAGATTAAAACCCCGAAGATTTCAAGTAAGTGACCTAGTTCTTAGAAGAGTAGTCAGAAATACTCGTAACCCAGTCGATGAAAAGATGAGACCTAATTGGGAGGGACCATGCAAAGTCACGTCAATGGGAGGCTTTGAGTTGTATAAGTAAGAGGATATGGAAGAAAATATTATACTTTGGCCTTGGAATGTAATGAATTTGAAAAGGTATTATTTTTAAGAAATAAAGACTTATTTTTACTAAGTGTACTGTCCTAGATGGGGCATGGCCCCGGAGGCAAAGTCTACAAGCAAGACTCTTGCCTCTAAAGAAGCAAAAGGATTGAAGCCTCCTAGAAGAGCATGGCCTCGGAGTCAAAAATCTTCAAGAAAAGACTCTTGCCTCCAAAGGAACAAAAGGAGCGAAGCTTCCTAGAATGGGCATGGTCCTAGAGGCAAAAGTTTTCAAGAAAGACTCTTGCCTCCAAAGAAATAAAAGGAGCAAAGCCTCCTAGAAAGGGCATGGCCATAGAGGTAAAAGTCTTCAAGTAAGATTTTTGTTTCCAAAGAAACAAAAGGAGTGAAGCCTTCTAGGAGGGGTATGGCCTCAGAGGCAAAAGTCTTCAGAAAAGACTCTTGCCTCTAAAGGGATAAAAGGAGCACACCCTCCTCAAGGGGGCATGGCCATGGAGGCAAAGTCTTCAAGGAAGACTCTTGTCTCCAAAGAAGTAAAATAAGTAAAGTCTCCTGGATGGGGCATGGCCCCCGAGGGGGAGCACTTAGAAATTTCTCCATAAAAAGAGGCCAAGGCTGAAGGAGGCCACTACCCCCTTGGAGGAGGATACTAGCCTCGGGTCTTGGAACCTCGGTCCCGAGGAATTGCTACCAAAAAAAAAAGGAGAAGAAGAAACAAACACTTTGAAAAAGAAGGGCATTCTTGCATTGAAAGAAGGGAGGGCTTTGCGTCCCTTAAGCTAAATAAAAAAACGACGTTATAAGAAAATAAAAAGCTAAGTCTAAGGAGGCCCAATGACCACGCTGCTTATGCCGCCTCCAATGTCACCAAAAAGTTCATCAATGCTTGTAGAGAAGGAGTTGACACTGCGAGAAGGAGGCGCAGCGTCGGCAGGAACAATAGAAGCATTGCCCTAAGGGGCAGACATAGTGACAAGGAAGGCAAGAGCTAGAGTAGAATCAAAAGGAGTTGGAGCTGAAGCTGGAGCAGTATTTGGCAAGAGTTGGAGCTGAATCTAGAGTAGTGTCAGCAAGAGGAGGAGTAGAGTCATTCCGAGGCGCAATAGAAGGGGCCACAATCTCGACTATTGAAATTAAGTCTGGGACTTGGGACATCCCAGCATCTTCAGCTGCGACTTTAGTTGTGGCTTGCATCATCTCTTCAGAAGGGATGTACTCGTGCTCCTTGAAGAATGGAGACTTAGTATGGACCTTGACAGCCCAAGGATCCTCGTCCCATCCATCTTGAAGTGCTCTTGCTTAGTCTCTTCAAAGTCCACCAGGATGTCATCAGTGCATTGGTCGACTATTTCCTTTTTAGACTTCTTGTTGTTCTCCAACTCAGCCTTTAATTTGTCCAACTCTTGAGTGAGCGAAACACAAGTTTGCTTCAACTCAGTTACCCTCGCCTCGACCAAAGATACCTACTTCACCACCTTGGTCATCTTTTTCTCGGCATTAGAGAGAGAGGCCTTGACTTTGTTTGCCTCACCCTTGACAATCTAACTCTCTTTGAAGAGCTCAACGATCTGGGCCCCTTAGTGGACAAGGTTTTGTCCTTGGTTTCCATTTCCTCCTTAGCCATGGCAAAACCCCTCAGGCCTTCTACAAGTCAGCTTGAAGCATCTCGCATTCCTGGATCTTTTCCCGGTGAGCATAAAAGTGCTGGACGATGATAGATACTTACTGAACCACTTGAAAAATAATGCAATGGAAAGATAACGCTCAGAGAACGGCTAAAACAACAAAGAAAGGAAAAAAATTCACAAATGTTGAAGTCTTACCACCAAGGAATTTTGGATAAGGCTGCGAAAAAAATTATTGCTTCCGCGACCTTGATGAATCGCCTTGTCAGCGTCAAAATGCACTAACGATATAGGCGATATGGGGAGAGGCGACGATGGAATCAGTCACCTGGACTGGCTGGTTGTCGCGATCTCGGGCCCTACCGTGCCACTTCGGAATAGTGGGGGTCAGCGTAAGCGTAGGCATCGGTGTCAGCATTGGTGTTGGATTCGGTGTCAGAGTAGGAGTACCTCTTCCTCAACCAACACTGTCATGCCTTTGCTTCACTCTTCTTTCCTCTTGCTGAGGATCCCTGTCATGAGCTCGACCGCACCCTGATGGCGTCAGTGCTACTGGGGCTTCAGCTAAGGGAGGGGAGGGAAAGGGTGTAGACCCTTTGATTGTAACCCCGGAAGGGCAAGTGCTTCCCTAATTGGGGGTAACATTAGAGGTTGATCCGCGACCCCTTCTAGCGGTGAGAGCAGCTCTTTCTTTGATCAGGCTGAGGGAAAGACGAGGCGGGTTGAACATGGCTACTTCCAAAGCGTCTTCTCCGTTAAGATTTTGAAGAACGATGAAGTCTCGCCAAAGGTCCCCGCCTAAAGTACTTTGCTCAGCGTGGATGATGGTGGATGGATCTCTGAATTCCTCAGTGTCAATAGCTCATCGGGGTTTTCTTCTAAGTTCTCCCTAGAGAATGCTAGCCTCCTCGCCTGATCAAAAGGTTGGGGAGTTTGGGAGAAGTTCTTTTACCCCCGGGGTATAGTCTAGCAGCAGATGCGTAGCTCAACCAAATCCGTTAAACACGATTGCAGATGCCCATTTAGTTGAAGAATAGCTCCTCCAAGCCGAGGCTCAACTGCAGATGCTCATTTAAAGCGACCACCCCCATGATTATGCTAAAAGTGTTCAGGTAATACTATCTCGGGAAGAGGCGAAACCGGGATAGAAAGCGGAGAAGAAGGGGATGGAGGGGGAATCTAATACCACCCTCCCCAGAGCCGGTAGTGGCTATGTGGCGACTAGGTATGAAGTCGTCTATAGTTACTTCAGGGGGGAATGAAGTAGTGGGTCTTAAAATTGGTAATTTGTTTATGACCCTTGACAGTATATTACCTTGGCCTTGAGGGACCAGCCTCATCGGTCCCGACATTCGCACTCCGACGATGCCTCGGCATGGCTAAATCAGAAAAAGGACTCAAAATGGAGGTTTCCTAAGGATGAGAGACTTAAAGGTTAGTACTGAGGACACAAGGAAGAAAAATGAAGACAAAAGGACGATGTGATGTTACTAAGATAGAGAGGAGAAAGGACAGAAGGAAAAATGTCACAAAGAAAGAAAAAAGAACAGTAACACATAATGAGCACGACGCGGATATAGAGGAGATGCTGGTGGCTCCTTTTTATGGTAGATTCTAAGGAGTTTATAGCATTTCTGGTGAATAGTGGGCTCTCCGATGGAACTCTAGTGTAGATCTCAAATACGACGAAGATTGCAAAAATGGAGAAAGGGGGCAAGGATTCTGTTTAAATAGGGCCAAAGTCCATGATTGCACACGTAGACAAGGATGGGCTCATTAAATGGGACACAAACCCCAAGGAAGGGAAAACAGATAGAGGTGGGAGCAAGGATCAAGCCCTTTCATCTTCTCATGTCACGTCACCCACGTTGTACAAAAATCAAGGATTAGGGGGGGCAGTTAGTGAGACATTTCTGAGAAACAACAGAGAGTTGACATGTTCTCCCGGCTTGGTTGATGTGGGCACCCCATGGACTGACACGTGTCCTCGACGTTAGTCACCCTTAGGACCCCTTGTGAGTGACATTTGCCCTTGACACATATCTCCCTTGGAGCTCCCTATATCTGCATGTGTCCTCGACATGATTCCTCTGGAACATCCTCTATATTGACATGTGTCTTCGACATCAAGGACCCAGGAGCCCTAACCGCTCTACACGTGTCCTCGATGCACGTGACACCCCGAGGTCCTTTGCCAAACACATTACCTCGGCTCCAGATCCCCCACATTGGCGAGGTATGAATGGCGGTTCTAAAGGTTATCGTGACTTGGAATCGGAATTGGTCAATAATCATTGACTCCCCCTTCCCAAATTAGTCAGAATGATAGGAAGGGCAGGTTAGTGGCCAATAATAGTGATGCACGAGGTGTAGAGCACAGAACCGGGAGTCAATGGACAATGGTGACACTACGTGTGCGCACCATTACAAGGAAACATTAAATGAACCTTCAGAAGGATGTGACACATTTATTGCTCAACGGACTTTGGAAGGAGAACATTAAATGCTTGAGGATCCAAGCATTAAATGCAAAAAACTTCTTTCCACATGACAAGAAAGACACTCTGCCCAAGAAATGTGCTCTGCAGGTCACCTTTTAAATGGGCCAATGAGAAGCCTTTTCTTCAAGAGACCCAGCTGTCCACAATGATTAGCTTCATGTAGGTATAAATAAATCTCACAAAAAGTATAAGGTATGCACATTCTCACCCAAACAATAAAACAGTGTTTCCTGTCCCTCTCTTACATACTGACTTGATCGTTGGAGGGCTCACATCGGAAAGCACTCCGGCGCCCTTCTAACTTTTCTTTTTGAGTGACATAGTTCATCTCGATACACCTGGATCATTTGGACCGCTGAAAAAGTAAATTCATCACCACTCCTTATACCATCTTTCACATTCGTTTGCTATGAGATCATCGATTTTTCAGATAAAACTCGTGTTCACCAAAGGAGAGATCTGTCTATTCATTTATTATGCAGAAATTACCGTGTACAGCAACCAACAAAAAATTTCATGTAACACTACAAGAAATTTTTCATTGTGCATACCCCACATACCTGAAAATGTAGCTTCCTCCAATTGTTTTTCCTCGAATCATTTTTCTTTTAAAGGTGACCAAGTCAATAAGTGGAGACATGATCGGATTGACTTCGGTCTACTAATCTCAACTCAATTGTTGTTTCCTTGCTTCCTACCTAGGACTAGCACTGTTGTACCGAAAGTTGTGATGGACCATTGATCTTGTGTTGATTTATTTGTGGCCATTGATCTTAAAAATAATATAATATAAAATATCCTCGGGTGGTCACATAGTGATGGCTGAAACCGGGAATTAATTAGCCTATTTCCACATACTTTGTTGGATAAAATTCATTTTTAGTCAACAAAATATGTGTTTAGTGTCTATTTGATTCTCAATCTTTCAATTATATCTATTTGGTCCCCAATTTATCAATTGTGTCTATTTGTTCCCTAATGTTCTTAATTTATATCTACGTGGTTCAATCCTAAATGTTCGTCAGAAAATCGTGACAGTTCTATTTATCTATCAATCACGTTAGGCCTATTAATTTACAAAATAATATCAGTTCTAAAAGTTTCAATAAATCTGCTGATTTTTAAAAATACCTAAAAAAAATTTTTTAAAAAAAAAAAAGAAGAAGAAGAGAACTCTCTCAATTGTATTTAATAATAATTTTTTTTTTTGCCCTAAGGCTTATAAGAGTTTATATAATAAGTAGAAACCTTAAACCAACTAGGAAATTAGAATCCTAATTAAATTAAAAAATCAAATAGAATAAAATCCTAATTAAATCAAAAAATAAAAAAAATAGTTTCTTATTTAAATTAAAGAGTCAATCTCAACTTGCACCTTGAAAGATCACTCGAATCTAAATTTGCACACTCAAAGTTTAAAAATATCAATTTACACCCTAAAAGACATAAATTTGTATAAATGTACACCGGAGATTAACTGTCATCCATTTTGCCATTAAAAAAGTTTTGTGATAATTACAAATTGCACATTCAAAGTTTATATATTTCACATTTATGATTAAAAAAAATTTATCTATTAATACTCGTTAAATACCTTTCAATTGTGTCATATCATGTTATTTTGTGTCATGTCGTATTATTTTTGTATTGGGTTCAAGTGGATAAAAAAATATTTTTAACACAAAATATTTGTGTCGAGTCAATTGCGTTATGTCATATATTTTGCATTTACAAAAAAAATTATATAATACTATTTAATATTTTTTGAAAATTATAAAAATACCTAATTTTTTACCTACAATACTCATTAAATAGCAATTTTCTATCTACGGTTGTATTATTCATATTTAACTTTTATTTGATTGAACAATCAAAAATTCGTGTCTAACTATAGATATAAAAAAGCTATTTAACAAGTGTTCTAAGCCAAAAATAGGTATTTTATAATTTTTTTTGCATTGACTCGAACATGGCATGGAAATATAATAACACAATACAATAGAGAGCTAATTAACAAGCATTAATGGAAAAATTCATTTTGGATCATAAATATGAAATATTTAAATTTTAAGGGTGTAATTTATAATTAGTCCAAAATTTTTTAACAGCGAAATAGATGACAGTTAATCTCAGGTGCACATTGATATGAATTTATGTCTTTTAGGGGATATATTAATATTTTTAAACTTTGAGAGTGTAAATTGAGAATCAAGTGATTTTTCAGAATGCAAATTGTGATTAGCCCTAGATTAAAAATTGCAACAAAAACTCCTAAATTTTTCAAATTGAATGTCATTAACCATATTGAAATAAAATACCAGAATTGTGGTCATTTATTCTGCATGTTTGTTTTATTCTTCATCAATTATGCTTTATCACATGAACGAGATTAGAACCATGACTTCATGAACACTAATCTAAAAATCATTCATATTGAATTTTTTTCTCTTTTAAATCTATTATTTTTTACTTACATTGAACCGTAACTTTAAGAATAAATTATTCCTTGTAAAATTATAATCCTAATGAGTTCACAATAAATGGTCCCTTCTCATTGGTCCAAATGTTATGTAGCAAGACAAACACTCAATCCTCAAAAGTCGTATGATTGAATGATTTTAATTTTTTTGTCTCCCGATGTTCTCATATGTATTTTTCTTGGAATCTTTTAAAAAAGGTTAAAGTTTATTGTATTTTTAATATCATACTAAAAAATAATTTGTGATGTTAATTTTAAATTAGATAATCTATTAATATTAATTAAAAAATAATAAAATAATAAAACACCCACCTATAAATTTTTACTGCTGAAAAATATAAAAATATGTTATTAAAAAATAATTTTTGGTATCATAACACTTCCCTTTAAAAAGGAGAGTCAACCGACTCTCGCCAAGTCTTTTCTGGGGAGAGTCTCCCCTTTAAACCGACTTTGCTGTCAATGACAAAACACGCATCTTGAATATGTGACGAGAAATTGTGTGGGACCCATCTACAATCACAAGGTACACATCTTGAATATGTTGCTAGAAAGATCCAAACTGACCTTTCCCTTAATTGGACTATCCATGCCGACGTCATATGAGTACATAGATTAAAAAATGTTGTACTTGTCAAATTTTTTATCTTATATGATGTGGCATAATTTTTACTATTAAATAAGTAAGTTTTATTAATATTTAATGATAAAAATTATGATACATTACTTGAGATAAAAAATTTGATAAGAACCTTGACAAACATAACTTACTGAAACGGATTTATTTGAGCTACACCAATTGCTTAACAACTTTCTCTCTCTCTCTCCCTCTTTGCTGGGAAAAAAAGGGGTGAGGTCAAAGGAAAGTGCTCATAGATCACCCCGATAAGTCTTCATTGGTAGGATCATGAGGCCCATGACCGCACCTGTTACTCTTCTTGAAAAAGAACTTAGCTAAGATAACATAACGGTCAACCACAAAATTCTAATGTGAACTCTAAGACTCGAACCTTCACCTGAGGATGATAAATTCGACTAGTACTCCCACTGAACCACTCCGCTCGGTAGTGTTAACAATTCTCTTTTGCTTCGGTTAAGAAGTATAATAGATTCCTCCTTCTATGGCAAAACTTGGTAAGAAACTTGATAATTATTTGAGCTGCACCAATTGCTTAACAATTCTCTTCTCTCTTTTTCTTTTTTTGGCCGAGAAAAAAAGCGGTGTGGATAAAAGAGAGTGCTTAGACACTATCCCGATAGATTTTTACTGGTGGAATTATGAGAATTCTGACCACACCCGTTACTCCTCTAGGAAACGAACCTAGTTAGGCTAGCATAATAGTCTATCATTGAGTCTCAATATGGACCATAAGATTCGAATCTCTAACCTCAGTATGAGAAGTTCGACCAATACTCCACTAGACCACCTCACTTGGTGGTCTTAACAATTCTCTTTCGCTTCCCTTTAGAATTAGATTAGATTCCTCCTTGTATAGCAAAAGAGATATTCATCTAAATATAATGGAGAAGATTACGATACCCATTATTTTTTGGGCACGATATCAAAAAATACTATTATTAAAGGTAAATTATTTTCAATTATTTATGGACTACATCACAACATTTTAATTCGTCCTTGAAATGTTATGATCCATAATAATCTCAATCAGTTGTAAATTCATCTTAAAAAAGTGTAACTACAATTTTCAAATTAATTAATTTCCTCTTTTATCAATTTATAATTTTCTATGACGGATTTTACGTCAATTTGTACAATGCATAAGCCATGATTAGTATGATATAAAATTAAAAAAAATTGCAAGCACTATATATATCCCATTAAAAATCCTTCTTCCTGACCAGGAAACAAAATCCTTCTCGTTTGTCCAAGATCCCTTCTTATTGGTCCAAGCAATGCAATGTCATGTAGCATAAGACAAACACTCACAATCCTCAAAAGTCATATGATTTAAAATGGATTTAATTTTCTTATCTGCCGATCTTATTCATGTTTAAATTTCTTGGAATCTCTCGTCGGATTCTTCGTATTATTCTCATCTCACATAACACAATATTGGTGTTAGTACATAATAGCCAAGACCAAGTCCTAATAGTTGTGCCTTTCATGGACAATATAAAGAGTCACAAAATTCAACTTACTTAGGAGTCGAAGGGAGGGAAGAGAAAAGGGGGGGAGGGGGACCAACCCTACCCGAATTATTTGTTGTACGACTCTTCTGTTAATTACAAGATACATATGTTTCGATATGTTAGACTCATTTATACAAAATAAATTCTAAATAACTATCATCTATTAATTATTTGTTGTTCATTAAACTTGAGAAATAAGTAATAATCAAATTCAAAATATGATTGCTTCAAAACATTATAATTTTGAGTAGGAGTAGGACACTTTCTCCATAACAATAGTCGTCCTCTATCTCAATAAAAAAAGCCTCTTGATAATTGTATCAGAAGATTGCGTGTTTGGCTATCACCCAAGTACGCTCTACGCATTGAATATTTTTTCCATAGGGTAGTGTGTTGAACACAGACAAGCCTCATGTCTTCTAATACTTATGGTTGACATGACAATGACTCAATATCCTAGTAACATATACGCAATTTCCAAGCCTCATGTCTTCTAATCCTAGTTACTGATTTGTAGTACATTACATGTTTGAAATTAAAAATTTTAATAAGTAATTTTATAATTTTTGAAATATTAAAAAACAACAATCCCCTCCAAGCAGCTTTTGCAGGTGATTAACCTTGTCGTCTTAGTTTCTTGAATCTCATATTTTCTAACTGGTACACACTATTGCATGTATACTACTACATATATGGTTGTCTGATTTTTGTGGATTTAAAAATAAACAATAGCATTGATGTAAACTGATTTGAAATCTTTTAAAGCAGTCCTTTTAACTTTTTCAAAAGATGTTACTGAATTAACAAGAATGTCAAAGGGTAAAATCTAAATCCATCAAGCTTTGAAGGCCTAGTTGGGAAATTTCAACTCCAGCTCCAAACAATTTTATTATTTGGTACTTTGGTGGGGCTAGCATATGACCTTTAACAGTTTAACTTCTAATCAGATAGATATACAAGTGGGGAAATAAAGGGTAAATCTATGAGTCTGAATACTATGGAACCAATTCGGGAATGTTTGTAGCATTATCTGAGTCACTCAAAGATCTTGGCATAGATATTGAATATCGTTTAGTTCTTCCAGCATTTTCCTCTCTAGCTGATCCAAAAGGTTTTATTAGTGAAAATGTTATTGAATTGTTGAGCAAACAATCCAGGGTTTTTATTGTTCTTCAATTATCTTCATCAATGGCTGGTCATTTGTTTAGACAAGCAAAACAACTGGGGCTTGTTGGGAGAGATTCAGCATGGATAATTATAGACTCATTCTCAAGTCTCTTGGATTCTGTTAATCCTTTTGTTATCTCTTCCAAGGAAGGTGCTCTAGGAATTAAGATATATTTTACTCAAGAGAGTAAGTCTTTTCTAGACGTTAGGGACCGATTTCAACAAGTGTTCCAATTAGATTACCCTGAGGAAGATAACTCCGAAATGACAATTCATGCCCTACGAGCATATGATAGCATTACTACTGTTGCAAATGCCATAAACCGAACAGGTAATTGGGAGAGGATTGGAATTGAAATTTAGAGTTTAGAAATGGAAAAAGAAAATTACAGATAGACCCCTTCTATGCCCCTTGTTTTATGTTACCCCTAAACGTTACGACTTTTCACGTCGGCCCATCATAACTTTTGTTCATTTTTTCATTACAAATAAGAGCAAAATGAAATTCCTTCGAATTAAAGAGAAAACGACCATATTCAACATTGTGGAATTCTATTTTTACCTTGATTTGCTGTCAAAATTTGGATAGAAAGTTGACCATTAAAGCTATATGAAACTCAAATAATTATTTTACGGTGTGATATGAGAAATTGGATAGTTTAATGACAGTGTGAAATGAGGGGCATAATTTAGGGGTATAATTATAATTTTTCCATTTAGAAATTTATTTTGATATTTCTTTATAATCTCAGATTTATTTGATTTTATTTCTTAATTTTTGATTTTTCACTTATTTTGGAGTAGAGTTAAATTACGAATATTTGATTTCCGGATTTTGGTGTTTACCTATAATGAGGGAATAACAAATTTTGGGCAGACTTTGATCGATAAAATTATGGAATATTGATTCTTCTGCTCAATTCTCTTACTCTTATCTGAATTCTTCTTAATTTTTTCATTTTTCTTTTCTCAGTTTTCTTATTCTCTCCCAATTCCTTCTTCTTGGTATGTATCAGGTAGTAGCAATAATGATTCAACCACATTGCTGAAAAGTGTCATGGATCGTTCGGATCAGGAGAAGAACATGACGCACTATTCGGATTCAAATTGAATACACAGTAACTTCAAGTTCCCAAATCAATCGAAATTGGTACCTCTATGTCTATAAATGAAAATCGCATTTACTAGTTTTTCATATTAGTATTTTTTTTTTGGTTGTGTATGTTATTAATTTTTTTCCTGTTACTATTTTTTGTTGAGCATGTTACTATTTTTTTGATGAGCATGTTACTGTTAATATTGAATATTACTTTTTTTTTGTTCAACATGTTAGTGATATTATTTTTTTAAATATTAATATTCAATGTTATTATTTTTTATTTTTAAATATTAATATTTTTTTTATTTAAATATTACTATTTTTTGTGTTTGAATGTTACTCTCGCTCTCTCTCTCTCTCCATATGTGTATATATGTATGTATTAGAGAGAGAAATATATAGTTCTATTCTATATATAGATATACATAGATATGAGAGAGAAGATTTTAATATTAATCAAACTTTTAAAATTTAGGAGTTATTAGTTTTCAAATTTGTGTTAATTAAATATAACTATAAGGATATTTTGGACAATTGAGATAAAAATAGATTTAATATTAAACAAGTTTCTTTGATGGACTTATCACCAAATTAGTCTACAAAAAGAGACCGACCTCCAAATTTCTCTAATTTTTTTGCCAAATTAAATTTTGTGTGTCATTGGACTATATTTTTGGGCCCAAATAATTTAACTAAGATTTTTTTTGTTACTTAAAATTTTAATTGAATTTTTTTTTTGTTGGAATCAATTTTTATGGGTTTAAATTTTTTGTATGGACTATGTTATAATTTAAATTTGATGCTCTTTTTTAATTGGGGCCTAAAACCCATTCTTTAGCGGCCTTATGAATGAGCCGGCCTTGTTTGGGAGGAAAGGGGAGGTGCGCATACCTCCTTCCCCTTGCTTTGCTCCTTGATTACCTTATCAGTCTTATTTGTTTCCAAATCCAGATTCTTTCCTTGGCTCTCTTCCCCCATTAGTGATACTTTCCTTTTCCTGCAAGTTTCTTCTCCATGGCCCTGTTTCTTGCAGCTCTTCCAAAATTGCTTCCTTCTTTCATAGATTATTCTTTGCCATCTTGCCCATTCCTCACCCATGTCAATCCAAATCCTGTTAGGATTGTTCTGCAGTAGATTGACCTCTACACATACTCTTGCCACCCCTGGCTTTGATAGAGAAAGAGTAGCCTACTCATAGGCTAAGACTCTTCCAATAGGTTTTACCGAGAGCTCCAAGTAAGACTTGTTAAAGAAATTCAAAGGCAAACCAGACAATGAAATCCAGAAAGGCACAATGGAGGGTTCAATGCTAGGAACAAAGCCTGAAAACCATTTGAAAAATCTGAATAGGTAGTCTTCGATCGATGTTGCATCTTTCAGCCATTTCTTGACGTTGTCCTCTTACTGTTCAAATCTTATAAGAACATGCCTTTGATCAATAGAACCAACTTCAAAATCACCTTTGAGGTTCCATTTGGATCTGATAACTTCTTTGATAACACCAAGAGAAGGTCTTCCGTAAGAACATTTACCAATCAAGGCATATTGAAAGGGCTAACTTGATTTCTGTATCTCTTCATTAGTGAAGTAAAATGTTGGCTCCCCTTGATAAAATACCAGAGGCTTGTCAATTTTTTGTGCTTGAGACGTATCAATGGTTTGTGAGGATTGGTTAGTGAATAGAGAAGCATAAGTTTGTGGTGTTTTGGAGGATAAATCTGGTGGTTTTGGCGGGACTTGGTGTTGTGTTAGTGAAGAACTCATGAAAGGGAGAGAATTATAGAGGTAGTATATCATCTTTTTATAATGTGGCTAATGACCACAACACATTAAATTATCAAGTATAAATAGCATTATTCCCAAGCATGTCACATGTAATTTCAATCCAAATAACATACTTGAATTTATAAGCATTTTATTAAACACTTAGTAGGCAAAAAAATGTAAACACGCAGCAAGCCAAAACAATCCATTTCATCAAACCTAAATCAAGCAAGAAATGGTTTTAACATATTCTCATACCCATTTTTCATATCCTAGATACACTAAGTGTGAGCTAACATATGAGATTACATCTCTATAACCCTACCCATTTTATATCACTACCTAGGTTGAAAATAAACCTAGATAGGAGAGAACTCTATCTCTTGTAGAGTGAGCCTGCGTAGTAGAAATCTCAAACACCTCAAATCAAGCCTTCCAAGTCTTAGCCCTTGGTTTCCGTCTTTGAGATTTTGGAGAAAGTCACGATCTTAGGTATGGTTATGTAGCCTTGTTGCGTAGAGTAACTTTAATTCATGGTCCGAAGTGATCTAATAGTTGAATTTTTGCAAATTTAAGAAAGAAGGTGAATAGGACTTGGATAATTTCTCTTCTCTTTCTCTCTCTCTCTATTTTTTAATAATATTATTTTTTTTATTTTTTTTTGGGAGAGGGGAAGGGGGTTTGAACCCCTGACCTTAAGAAGACAAAACTTTCACAAGGCAAGGAGTATCATTGGACCAAAAGACCCGTTGGGAGGCAAATGGGTGAAAAACCCAAATTTTTCCCTTTTTATACTCCTTTAAATGCTTAACTCTTGTTGCGCCACACATCCCGATTTAACTGGTATAATTTTATTCTGAATCAATTAAATCTCACTGCGCATTAAGTTTAATATATTTTTATTGAACTAACTCTAAATTATTTTTTGGGTCCCTCAAATCTAATCGCGATAATCCAGTTCTCCACAACTCTGGGATGTAATCTAGAGAAGTTGAAAGCCTTAGAATCAAAGTTTGAATAGTAGTATGGCTCTTCCTGTAATTTCTTTGACCACAGACCTGTTCTTCGGCTTCTTTCTCTCACCTATCCCTGCACTTCCATTCAAAACCGTGTCAAGAATAAAATAAGATATGGGCTGGGCCTCGCGTTGGGCTTTTCTACAAAGTATTTTAGCCCAAACCGCGGCTAGAGTTGGGGGCATACCTAGAGGTGTCAAAATATAACATCACACGAAATTAAAGGATTTGAATCTTCTTTATGTCACCCGTTTCGTAAACAAGGGACCGTCATGATCTAATTAATAAACGTATCAGATATGAGTGAAATCAATTAAAAGAAATACACAATATGACTCGTTTATACATGGTTCATACACGACACAACTCATTAAACACAAATTAATAAATGAAACGGGAATGAGTTCAGTGCTTTTTAACATAAATCCAGCTCATCCGACCCAATTGACAGTCATAAGCATACCCTCAACTCTGCAGTCCAACGAAGCATCAATGTGCTTGCTTAGCATAACTTCTCATAAAATATTCTTTGGAGGAGGAGGTTAATTCATTCACAACACATGTACTCCAAGTTTGCACTTGGAATTAGCTGTTTGAATAAACAAACAACCCAACTCTTTTTTCACCTAATTTGACCACTAATTTAAATAAATAGAGCTTTTTAACTTAGATCAACCTTAATTTCGTATCCAAACATCGCACTCGCCTGAAAAATAATTTTATTATTGAATATCTGAAGTCATATATAAAAGTGAAAAGTAATTCATTCAGTGAGCATCATTTATTTCATTGAAATTGGACGTAGTAGAATATCTTGTGTAAGGAGAAACAACTGATCCAACTTTCAAGTGTCAAGATAGATTGTAGGGATGGATGAAATTCATAAGAGATTCTCATTCTTAAAAATTTGCACTTTTTTTCTCAATTATTTGGAATCAGCCACGTAAAATAGAAGTTTCTAGGATGTCATTTTGCTGAGTAACTCCCATGATGTGGGACTTTGAGATAATAGCATTAAATTGTATACTAAAAGGGCTACATCAAGAAATTGCATGGAAAGAGTCTTTTGGAAACTACTTATATGGTATTTGTGGAAATGAAGGATTGGAGTAATGAGTAGGTACGGGAACTTGACTAAGAACAAGATAACGAGAAGTGGGTTTATTTGGGGTGAGCTCATTGTTTTCATCCTTTTCTCTCACGATTAAAGGATTTGCTCAAGAAATTTATCTTACTCTAATATGTTTCTGTGAGACTCCATGCAAATCCGCCATGGTGTTCAATTCTTTTTATTGAGACTATGTCTTCAATTTTTTTGGTTGGTCTTTTGGTTGAATGGAAACACTAGTCAACCAAGTCTTTATTTTTTTTTTTGGGTCGTGATAAAAGAGTTATAAAAAAGCAATTTTTGTACCACCATCAAGTAAACTTACTAATTAATGGGTGATCAGGGCGTTTGAAATTAAGAATATTTGAAATTGAAAAAATGTAAATTTTATTCGTGGATAATAATATCATACAAAAATAAGTATTTTTCTATAAAAGAACGATTGCACAAGATCACATGAACGAGATTCGATCGGGGCTTGCAAAAAATGTCACTACTATCACTGAAACCTTCTCAATCAATTCATAAAAAAAAAATTATTCCTAATAAAATTGTAATCCTAACAAAATAACAATAAAAGGACTAAAATATGTCCTACTTCAAAATCCTTCTCAGTTTTTAAAGAGCCCTTCATATTTGTCCAAGTCAACAATGTCATGTAGCAAGAAAAACATTCACAATCCTCAAAAGTCATGATTTAATGGTTTTATTTTTATTTTTTTGTCTGCCAATGGTTTTTGATGGTATGAAAAACAGAGTATCATATGAGAGGGGTCCCGAGTACCAAACGATTGAGTAAAATATTCGAGTAGACAATCCTAGAACAAGTAAAACAGACAAAAGTATGATTGGTTCATCAAAATAGTTAGTCTAGGTCACTGTAAAGCAGACAAAAGTATTCAATGAAGTCTCTTACTTTTATGTGTATTCTCAAAACTGGTGGAGAAGAAGATCACTGCTTATAGAAGGTTGGATTCCTTTTTCGTAGGGCATCATCCTCTTTTATTTATTTCTGGGTAATCTTTTGTCCCTATCCAAGATTGAAGTGATCTCCCCACCAAATCTGTTAGAATCATCCGGGAATATTTGACAATTAGAGACAATTACGTATCTATAGAACACGTGATATTTTAGAAGCGGTGAAGTGACATTTTTGAGGTGGTGGCTTACTATCCAAGATAGGATGGACTTGCTGAACTCTTCTCCTTCTTATGGTTACTATTGGAAATAATTGTTTTAAATAAATATTTTGATATTTATTTGTTTAAACTATTAAGTATTGAATGAAAAATTGTTAAAATATTTTTGTGATTTTTGAGAGAATTTGGAAAAGTATGAAGAAAATATGACATGGAAGGTTACTAGTTCAAAATTGGTGATTTTTAGTTAACGACACCGATACAAACAAACATACACAATTTTTCATAAAAGTCACTATTGATATCTCTTGAACTAAAATATATCATTTCAAATGGTTATACTTTTTCATAAAGTCACAATTGATACTTTTTGGATTAAAAGACACCATTTATGAAAAAACACTAACGAATCTATAAATAGGTGATGCTTTGCACTCCCAAATCACACCATTGAACAATTTTAGAATTACTCTCTCATTCTACCTCTCTCCATTATCCCAAATTCTAAATTAATTATTCAATTTTTCTTCTCTCTCTACATATTATTGCATTATTTATTCAAGTTTGATTCAATTATAAACACAGAATCGTGTTTATTAGAATCTTGAAAATTGAAGTGCTGAATATTCAAGAATGAAATCCGTTCTATCTTGGGAGATAGGTACTTATCAACCTTCAATACCAAGAGAAAATAAATCTGTCTTAAAAAAACTGTGATTACATAAAACTTGAATTTTATTATTATTATTACTTCTGAATTTTTGAATTTTTATTACTTGTAAAGTTCTACGTCACTGTCAGCACACTATTTCAGTTCTGTTTAATATTATGTTATAATTTAAATTAGTTCACATATAGCAGTATACTTACTTAGTGGTTTAGAGTTTGAAGCAGTAAGTAATGATTAATTCTAATTATATACATATATTAGATAACAATTGGATCTGAACTGACTTGATTGTGGCCAAACTGCTTAGATATAGCGGTGTTCACCTTACTCTACGGGTAGAAAATATGGTATTTCGTCTTCCTACCCGATATTTTGCGAAATAATTTTTTATTGGTCTACCCTACCTGACCAAGTGTGGTATTCCTATTCGACTTCTAGCCAAATTAATCCGGTAGGAAGTCAGGTAGGAAATTGAGTGAACATTTTTATAGTTATTAATTTTTGGATCATTTTAACAATTTAATTAAATAACATACACCAATTTAATAATATAATAAACTAATAACACTAAAATCTAAAATAATTACAACAAAATACAAAAAAGCATAAGCATCAATCCATCGTAATTGTTTCACAAATATAATAACAATTTATTTTAAGTTTAAACAATATAGTTAGGGAATTAGAGTTTTTAATTTATATATATATATATATATATAAATTAATACGGATAGGATAGGGTAAAAATACAAAAATTAATGACTGTTCCACATAATTACCCAATTTAATCGAAAAATTAAAAACTCTTTTGCATTTCTATTCAATTTTTTCGGCTAACTGTTTAATAGGGTTGAATAGAGTCAGATAGGATAGAAAATTATGATTAATAAGAAATTTGAATTCCCCTAATTAGATACTACTTGGTGATTTGGGAATTGGCTTTACTTATGCCGGAACTTATGCCGGATGACCTGGGCTAGGAAAGGTCAGTCTTCCGCAACTCAAAAATTCTGAACCGTAATGAGTTTAGCTGAGGTGCATTTTATGGCATCATCAGTTTTCATATTTAAATTTCTTGAGATCTCTTGGGGATTCACATGGCTCAGTACTGCTGGCACAAAAGAGGCCTCACCAAGTCCTGTTTTTATGGACCACATAATGTTCTGTTCACTAGAAAGGACAGAAAATAAGAGAGGTAGAAAGTAGGAGGAATATATTTTCTATCCTTTAAGGAAGAAAAGTGAGAATGATACACTTTCTTTCTTTTGTGTTTTGTAGAATTGATGAAAAATAAAAATAATTTTTTTTTTTTTTTGTGTTGGTTAAGAATAGGGGTGACAATCTAGTTGTGTCGTGTCAGGTTCGTGTCGAATCATTACGAATTTATATCGAATATTAGTCAAATCTAACTCAACTCATCTAACTAATTATGTCGTATCGAATTGGTCTATTTATTTTCCCGTCGTATTCGTGTTCGTGTTCGTGTTTGTATTCTTGTTGACCCACATAAATTTTGAATACAAAATTTAACACTAATATTCTATTTTCACTTAATTGAATTCATGTTAAACATGTTAGTTTCGTGTTACTATACAAACGAGAAAATAGAGAAAGTGTTTATTTTTAAATAAAGAGGTTGATGGTATAAATTTTGAGTTTGACAAATTGAACTGAATATGAGCCGTTTATATTTCTTATTTGCGTGTTAGGTCATTTTTAAGTTCGTGTCGAGTTATGATCAAGTTCGTGTTATAAAATTTGTGTCGAGTTCGAGTCGTGTTGAGATAAAATTTTTTATTTTTTTTAATTTTTTAATTATAATTATAATTATAATTTTTTTATTTTAAATTTATTTTTAAATTTTTTAAAAATATATATATTAAATACATATTTTATCATTGTATTTTTATATGAAATTAATATATATATAATATATGTATATATAAAAAGATATCTAGACAACTAAGATACATCTCAACACAAATAATTAATTTTTCATCCATTTTGCTTCCAATTTTAGAGGAATTAATTTTAGTGAGTTAGAAAGAAAGTTAATTCATCCAATTTTCTACATTTTCTATATTTTTTCTTTACCAAATATGATGTTTTATTCATCCTTTCAACTTTTAATTCTTTCAATTTTTTATCCTTCTATTTTTGTATCATACTAAACGAAACATAAGAGTGACAAAATCAAACTTATTTAAAAGGGTTCAAGGGTAAGGTAGGTATCCGTCACCATGCAGAAAAATAACTTGGATATTAATTTAAATTAGATGATCTACAATTATTAATAAAAAATAAAATTGCACATATGATATATTTTTATTGACCAAAAAATAAAAATATAAAATCAAAAAATATGTTTTCCATATCCTAACATATTAAGAGGACTTTCCTTAAAAGAGGGCCCGCATATTTAAAAGGGTGACTCAACTGACCCTCCCGAAGTCTTTCTTGTTGAGCTCGTCTATCAATCCAAGATATGAATCTTCCATATATTACAAAAAGTCTCTTTCGAAAAGGATGGCATTAGACCCACCGATACGCCCATTTACCTAGAATAAAATGTGTATACCAATTATCATCCACGAATCACTCTTGTCAGTTAAACCCGGCAGATATTAATACGAGTCAAATCCAAAATATTTTAATTTAGAAAAATTTGGAGGTCGATCCCCTTACATGAATTTATTTAGAGATATATCCGTCAAGAAAACTTATTTTTGTTTTAAGTCTATTTTTTGTCAATTTTATTATTATAACTATTCCAAGCGTAGTGGGCATAGAAAACTTCAGATTAGCAGGTTCAGCAATAGGACAAATGAGGAGAGGACCACAAAATTAGCCAGAAAAAGGAAGAACCATAAAAATCCTAATAGCAAGATATATAAATAGCCAACGATAATACTGTGTAAAAGAGAGAGAGAGAGAAATTAGAGTAAAACGTATTTATTCGAGTACTTACATAGTTATTCGTCATTAAGCACAATTAAAAGTTGAGCCGCACCAATTGCTTAACGTTATAACTTTTCCTAATAAAATCAAAATGCTCAAAAAATAGAAGTTCTAATTCAAAATCCTTCTCATTTTTCCAAGATCCCTTCTAATTGTTCCAAGTCAACAATGTCAAGCAATATGACGAACACAGACTAAACAAAAAAATTCTTTTATTTATTTACTCGTTTTACTCCAAATATTCTCGCAAGGCTCAGTACTGCTGGCACATAATAGGCCTGACCAAGTTGTTCACTTGTGTGCCTTTCATGGACCACACGAGGGTAATCAAATTCCGACCCGAAGAATAACTAGAACCAATTTAGTCATATTTTTATGTTTTAATTGAACATTTTTCATTTTTCTTTTGATTATTCTCAAAGGAGAAGATTATTCTTTTTACCAAACATATGCGGATCCAATCACCACGGAGAAGCCTCATGTCTTCTAATATTTATGGTCGACATGAAAATCGTTTTGTATTGCGTTAAAATTTACTCAATTCATACATTTCCCGTTTATAATATTGTGTCGTTTCGGGTTTGGGCAATGTCTAAGACGTGATTAGTGAGTCCGTACAGTATTCATTTGTGTTAGTATCTAACTTTTTATTGACCCGTTATCCTTGACCCGCCAGAATATACCAAAACTTGCTAATTCTCGTATCTAGAGCTAGGCTTACTAATACCTTGTGTCCATGACCAGATCAATTACTTGACATTTCCATGACCAGATCAATTACTTGACATTTCTCCTTGCAATTTCCAAGCAAATTCATGCACTGCCATGTGTATTTGTGCTATCCACATTCTCATAAATCAAGTTCTAAGTTCTATGCATCAAGTCTAGCAACTACCAGGCTATAACCAGAATGGCTTTCCCACTCACTTCTGTGTATACAGCTTCTAAACCAACTATTTTCTTGCCAACTACACTCATTTCTTTTCTTCTCCTTTACAGTGGAATCTTTGCATATGCACAGATCGAAACCATGAGCATCGGAGCAATCATCGACGATAATACTCGTACCGGAAAAGAAGTGAACGCAGCCATAAAAGTAGCTGCTCAAAACTTCAACAGCTCCTCTATGTACCACAGAGTATCTCTTCATTTTCACAACCCTGGTGGAAATCGCCTCCAAGCAGCTTATGCAGGTGATTTATCCTTATTGGCTTTTCCTGATTCTTGTGTTTTCTATAACACACACACACAAAAGCACGTACACTATATGGTTGGTTGATTCTTGTGGAAATTGGGATTTAAAAATTAATAAATTATTGTAAGGGGTAGAACCCTCTACTAAGGATTTCGGCTTGACCTGGGTTAACCCACGCGGGCGACCCTCCAGTAGTCTTTACCTCTCTTCGCCAATAGGACCCTTTCCTAAGACAATCCCACATCGGAAGAGAGTCGTCTCCCCCCTGCCATATAAGTGAACACTTCCTATGGAGGAGGTACCCACTAGCTCAGGTGCCTAGTGGGTACCTCCTCCATAGGAAGTGTTCACTTATATGGCAGGGGGGGAGATGACTCTCTTCCGATGTGGGATTGCCTTAGAAAATGGTCTTATTGGCGAAGAGAGGTAAAAGCTACTGGGGGTCGCCCGTTAACCCAGATTAAGCCGAAATCCTTAGTAGAGGGTTCTACCCCTTACAATTATATTGAATAACAAAATGTCAAAGGGACAATCAAGAACTACAAAGCTAAGAAGGCCAAGTTTGAAATTCCAACTCCAGCTAGCACCATTCTACTTGTTTGGTGGGGGCTTTGACATGGACTTCAAGCTTTCAATAGTCTAACTTCTTATCATTCAGCTGTATAAGAAAATGGAAGTGTAGGATAAATTATATTTGGGCAAATTACACTTATACTCGTTGAACTATCACCTTTTTTTTTACTTTGTCCCCCAACTATCAGATTTCTCACATTGTACTATCAATTATATCATTAGTTTCACATTACCCCACTTATTAACATTCATTACATATTTAACGGAAAATTATTTCATTTTACCCCTTAAACTATGTAATTTTTTTACTGTACCCTAACACGTCAGCGATTTTTGTCCAAAAAGATAACAGATGTTTGCGATTGGAGATATGTGAAACAAAAGTGTTAGTTGAGGGTGTAATATGAGAAATCTGATTGCTGAGAGGCAAAGAGAAAAAATGGTGATAGTTCAAGAGGTGTAAATGTAATTTATCTATTATATTTTGACCACCTCAGCTATGACATCTATCTTATATTCTCCCCTCAAGTGTCACTTTTCACATATTTCATATTTACTTATGGTTATTTGGTTTCTCAACCCTGATATTTTTCACATTTAACATCCAACTATTGTTATTGGTTTCACGTTACCCTAATTGTAGACATTAAAAACATGCAATTTAACTTTGGGATACTACGAAACTAAAACAAGCATTTGAGAGGGTGGTGTGAAAAACTTGGAATTGAGGGAATAAAGCGAGACTAGATTCATAGTTGAAAGAGTCAAAGTATAATTTATATATAATTTCTTCTGATGATGTATCTTTTCAGTACCAATAAAATTAAGCAATCCAAAAGTTGGTGATCTTTCCGGGCAATTAATTAGCCTTTTCGTAATACTACGAAATCTTCTAACATTAAGAAATTTTTTATTGATGTTCTTTTTAATGGTGTAAGTGCTGATAGGAAAGAAACTAATGGTAGAATTATTTGGATTACCTTTGACCCTTTTTTTTTTCAAACAGCTGAAGAACTTATTAAAGAGAATAATGTGCAAGCCATTATAGGCATGGAGACATGGGAGGAAGCAGCATTAGTCGCTGAAGTCGGAAACCGAGCTCAAGTACCCATCGTCTCCTTTGCATCAGTCATCCTCCCACAACCACTAACGCCGCCTCGGTGGCCTTTCTTGGTGCAAATGGCTACCAATGTTACTGAACAAATTAGATGCATCATGGAGATTGTTTGCTCATTCAACTGGCGAAAAGTCATAGCAATCTATGAGGCTGACTACCATGGAACCGATTCCGGAATGTTTGCTACATTATCTGATTCACTCCATGATCATGGCGTAGAAATTGAATATCGTCTGGTTCTTCCACCATTTTTCTCTCTATCTGATCCAAAAGGCTTTGTTAGTGAAAATGTAGCTGAGCTGTTGAGTAAACAATCCAGGGTTTTTATTGTTCTTCAAATATCTTCATCAATGGCTGCTCATTTGTTTAGACAAGCAAAGCAGATGAGGCTTATTGGGAGAGATTCAGCATGGATAATTACAGACCCGTTTGCGAGCCTCTTGGATTCTGTTAATACTTCTGTTATATCCTCCATGGAAGGTGCTCTAGGAATCAAGACATATTTTGTTGAAGACAGTAGGTCTTTTCTGGACTTCAGGCGACAGTTTCGGCGAGTTTTCCGATCAGATTACCCTGAGGAAGATAACTCCGAGATGGGAATTCATGCCCTACGAGCATATGATAGCCTTACTACCATCGCAAATGCCATAAACCGAGCAGGTAGTGATGGGGATGAAATTTGGAATTTAAATATAGAAAATTACACATAGACCTCTTCTATGCTCCTAATTTCACATTACTCCTAAACCTTACACTTTTTCACGTTGCCTCTTCAATTATTGTTCAAGATTCACATCTGCCCAATCATTAACTTTTCTGCATTCTTTCATGACAAATCAGAGCAAAAAAGGAATTCCTCTGAGCTATAGAGAGAAAGCCAACATCCAACAAAGTGGAATTCTATTTGATTTGTTGTGAAAATTTGGACAGAAGTTAACTATTCAAGCAGTGTGACATTAAAACCCTTGGTTTAGGGTGCAATGTGAGAAATTGGATAGTCTAGTGTAATATGTAATGAGGGGTATAGTTGACGAGCTCTAACTGTAATTTTTCCATTGAGAAATTGACATTTTTTATTATTTTGAATTTATTTCTTAATTTCTGATTTCCACTTATTTTGGAGTAGAGTTATATTATATATATTTGATTTTCGGACTTTGGTGTTCACCTATATTAAGGAAATAATAATTTTTGGGTTGACTTTGATTGATTGAATTGTGGAATATTGATTCTTCTTCTCAATTCTCTCACTCTTCTCTAAATTCTTTTTAATATTTTTTAATTTCTTATCAATTTTCTTGTTCTCTCCCAATTCCTTCTTCCCGGTCTACATCAGGTAGTAGCAGTAATGGTTCAACTACACTACTGAAGAGTATTTTATCAAGCAACTTCACTAGTTTAAGTGGTGATATTCGTTTTCATAGAGGAGAGCTAGCAGGGTCCTCTCTATATAGAATTGTAAATGTTGTTGGAAAAAGATACAAAGAGCTCGGCTTTTGGTCATCGACGATAGGATTTTCAAAGAGCCTTGTTAATGAAGAAAGTGACCAAAAAACAAGGGGTGATTCCATGGACACTTTGGCCAGTTTGGTGAGTTGGCCCGGGGACCTAAAACGAACTCCACGAGGATGGTCGATGCCTAGTGATGCAAAGCCTATGAAGATCGGAGTTCCGGGAAAAACTACTTTCCAAAAATTTGTGAAGGTGGATTGGAATTCAAGTTTGAATGAATGGAGTTTTTCTGGTTTCTGCATTGATGTCTTCTATGAGGCGCTCAAAATTTTGGAGCAAAGTTATCCCCTACCTCATGAATTTGTACCATACAATGGCACTTACAATGACCTAGTTGATCATGTGGCTAACCAGGTACTTATAATTACTCTATTCTTACTATCATTCCTTGTAGTCTTCCTATATATCATTAATTATCCTATGCACAACTAAAGCATACTAGTGTAATAATAGTTACGGTTCATGCGATGCACAAAATTTGCATTTCTCTCACCCCAACAACCTCTATCCTCAATCCCACTCCCATTATGATATTGTTAAAATCTTGGTTGGTTGAATTTTGAGAAATGATTAGATAATAGCATATAGTTGGCATGGTATATTTGAATGTCTAGGTATTGAAAGTCAGTTGGAAGAAAAATTTTCTTCTAATTCAATAAGTCAAAATCACGAAAACTAAGCAAAACGAGATGGAAGTTTTCTCCAGCACTTTCCACTTTATTGGATTGTTATACATGTACTAAAGGTACAGCTTGCGATGCATGTGTTTTACAATCCTTCCTTACCTTACCCACTCTAGCACCCTCCCACACCCACACACGGCCGGAATCAGGAATTTATCATGAGGGTGCCAAATAAAAACAGTGACACAATTTAGAATTTGATGAAATGAGATTATTCGATAAGTTGGTATTATTATTATTATTTTTTAAACTAAGACGACCTTATCACTGCATGATACTATCACAAAAATTTAGTTCGTAAAATTCAAAAACTATTTCTTACTTATCATTAGAAAATTTAATTTGTGACAATTCTATGGACCACGTATTCCTTCATTTATAACATGATGCAAAAATTTTGAATTATATACCATCATAGATATTTACATGATACAATTGTAAACATTAATTATGAGTCAATGCATTACTGATGATATACCTTGCTTTTACAGCATTATCCTTCTCTTTTTTGTTGGTCATCAAATTTTTCCATAAAAGTATTTTCTTTTCTAAGAACCCACTCGTCTACGTGAACAAAATATCTCCCATTTGTTTATTAAATGTTTAATGTAATGTTGTTATACATTTTGAATATAATAATTGAATATATCTAAATAATAAAGTAGAACGAAATTTGAATCCAAAAGACAAAAAAAATTCAGATCGTTTTGAGACAAAACATAAACACATTCAACGGATAATGTAATCTCAACATAAAAGATGGTTCAGATTATCTCAAAAATTATGATCCGACGATTATAATTGAACTTAACTCTAACATTCCTATCTCTCTTATCTTTTAGACATTTTAAACACATTATCTCATCTTCTCTCTCTCCCTCTCTCTCTCTTTCTCTCTCTCTCTCTCTCTCTCTATATATATATATATATAATAAAGTAGTTAATTCAAAACCAATCTAATAACCATCACCACTTTCACACAAATAAAAAGTATAAATATACAATTCATAAATAAAATCATAAAGTTTTTAATCATATCAAAAATAAATCACTACTATATGAAAACTTATAGTTCTCAAAAAAGAAAAAAAAAACAAAGTCCAATCTAATCACCAATAAAAAAAATTAATGATTAATAAAAAATAACAAGTATTACTAATTGCACAAAAAAATTTCAAAATCAATCTAATTGTCATCACCACTTTCACACAAATAAAAAATACAAATATCCAATACATAAGTAAAACCTTCGAACTATTATTCATACCTAATCACCACTTTGTTCAGAATTACATTAAAACTTATAGTTCTCAAAATTTTAATTTTTATTGAAAGTGAACAAAATATATTTTTGATTGTCATAAATGATTAGTTAAAAGAATATCTATTACAAATTTTATTAATGGCAAAATATCTCATTATTTCATGTTGATTATTTTTTTTGTTCAACTTTTATAACTGGGTAGTTATCAAATATTTTATGTTTAATTTTTATAACAGTGCAATTAGAAAATGTTTAACATTTCTGTGTGTTTATGAATATTGATGATTTTTTCGTGTTGGTTTAGTAGTGTATGTTTTGACAATAGTTTGTTATTTTTAATTTTTAATGTTCGTGTTGTTTAGTTGTGGACATATTGTTATTAACTGATTGTTGTTAAATATTATACGTTAAAAGTGTATTGTTTGTACCTTGATTTATGTTAGTTTTGTTTAATTTCTAATTTTACGATAAAACTTTGCATAAAATTAAAAATATTTCTATTAAACACACATAAAATACTTAATATCTCTAAGTTTAGTGCTTATTTTTTCAAGGTTTGTCAATTTACGTTTGACCCCAACAACCTCATACACACTATCACTACAACACAAAAATCAGTATCCAAATAGACAATGTCACTATTTTTTGACATGTAAGTTATTTGATTTATCGATTTTGTCCAAACCTTTGGTATAATATTTCATTAAAAACCATTATATACTTACTATATAATTTTTCACCCATCTTATTACAAATTGATTCACACCTAGAATACACCATAAGTAGATTTTCTTATCACACATCTTAATAACGGTGGTTGATGTTTACTTCTTATTTCTTATCAATCAACAAAATTTAAATTGTCTTTATAATCCATAAATAAAATCATCAATTTATTATTCATACCAAAAATAAATCATTACTGTATGAAAATCGATAGTTCTCAGAAAATTTTAAAAAAATCCAAAGCTCAAGCTAATTAGCAATTAAAAAAAAAATATGTGACCAATACAAAAAAAATAAGATATCAATTGCACCAACAAAAAATGTTCATAACCAATATAATCGCTAAGTATTTAAATTATTTAAATATGTTATCGTTGTGTGTTAAAATTTTATAAGTAACATAATGCCTTAAGGTACGAGTAATGACTAGTATATTAATAAAGTATAATACAATTCAAATATTAAAAGATAAATAAAATGACTTTTAATAAATAAAATTCAAATATATGTAAAGTAAAATACAATTCAATTCAAATACCATAATCCACCACCATCTATCGTCGCCCACCATCGCCGTCACCCACCCCCACCACATCTACCACCACCACCACTATTATTTGCTACCATCCATCACACTGTCACTCAGAAACACCCATTGTCACCCATCAACACCATCGTCACCGTCCACCACCACAACCCATTACCACTATCACCATCGTCGTCACCCCACCATCACCACTGCCAAACACCATTATCGTAGCCCACCACCACCCACAATCGCTGTCACCACCACCACTGCCATCACCAATGGCTACCACTATCACCATCGTCACCCAAAACCCACCAACACTATCACCTTTGCCACCCACGGTTGCCATCACGACCATAGTCGTCACCACCCATCACAACCATCACCATCTCCTACCACCACCACTGCTGCTCACTGCTCACCCCTACTACAACAAGTGTTTAAATTCATTTATCTCTTTTATGTGTTTGAGATTTAATTTTAGGTGTAAATACAAATATGTTTGTTGTTGATTTTTTTTTTATTATTTCGTACCTTCAGGCATGGACAATAACTAATTTTTAATACGAAAAGAAGTTTTTGAAAACCTACAAGGAGATATAGAATTATTGAAAACATAAAGGAAGAATAAGATAATTCTGAAAATATGAGGGGGGCCATGACCCGTCTCTGCCCACACACACCACGCACCCCACCCTACCCCACCCAAGTCTGTGCATACTTGTGTTATGCGCTTTGAGGTAAAGCGTGATTAATTCTTTAAAACTTTTCATGGATTGGCTAACCTAAAGCCTATGAACAAGGCTTTCTTTGTGTTCAACATGTATAGGGTGTTCATGGGCAGAGTTGGGTGGGATTTAGGGTAGGGATAGGCTATCGCAGCCTAGCCCGTTAACTTATTGGGCTGGCTTGTTGGGCAGACTTGCTAGTCAGCTTTTTTAAATACAATTTGATTTAAAAATAATTAATATTTTTCTAACTTAATATTTATGTAAATATATTTTTGAATCAAAAGTAGAGTCAAAATAGAAAAAAAATAAATAATGAATAATTTTATTTTTGATTTGAGGATGAACTACATCCAATAGAATGAATACGTTTCAACTAGGTTGGCATCTATTCACTTATTTATCATTTACATTATTCTATTCTTTAAAACTTGTATGCTTAATACATGAATAATTTTATTTTTTATTAGGGAATGAACTACATCCAATAGAATTAATACATTTCATCTAAGTTGACACCTATTTACTTATTTATTATTTGCATTATTCTATCATTTAAAACTTATATACTTTATATATGAAAAAAAAATACATTATTTATAGTATCTAAAATTTTAAAATTTCAAATTTCGATATTGGGAGACTTAGTTTAAAGTTCCAAGTTTAATGGTATAAAAGTATAACTATTTTTCAAAGGAAGGGTGGGCGGGGCAGGCTAATGGGCCGGGTAATGGGTTTGAGGGTAAACGCAAGTCTTCTTTTTAAAGATATTGGGTTCGGACGGGCTAATTATTGGGTTTTGACCCTATTTTTTTTGGGCCGAGTAACGGGACCCTTGATAACCCGGCCCATAGACACCCCTAAACATGTAGCACTGCCAAGTGGCTCTTTCGAGACCCGTTTCTAGAATCTGACTCCGATAAGAGATTGATGTTTATTGGTTTTTTAGTAATTTTAATTAGGAGATCGATGATTCTTTTGATGTATGATCTCGTCAGAATTTGGAAGTGATCTAATTCAGTTAAAAGATAAGGAACTAGTTGTTGTTCTTCTGCTCACATAATTTCTTGAATTATGTGTTTTACTACTTAAATTTATTGGTTGTCTTTGTGACTTTTTTGCTTCACAGTTTCTTACAAAGATCTTATGTTTGAAATGTGTACCATAATTAATTTAAGACATTCGACGTTGTGATCGGTGACGTAACCATATTGGCCAATCGATCAAAGTATGTGGAATTTACTCAGCCATACGCCGAATCAAGTTTGTCAATGATAGTAACAGTAAAGTCTGAGCATGGAAAAGCATGGATTTTCTTGAAGCCTTTCACCACAGAAATGTGGGCAGTGACTGCTGCCATTTTGCTCTACACTGTGTTCATAGTCTGGCTCTTGGAGCGTCAATCGAATCCGGAGTTTGCAGGCCCATGGCAAAATCAACTGGGGACTTCACTTTGGTTCACATTCACCTCACTGTTCTTTGCACAGAGTAAGTGTCCTTTTCAACAATTATAGATTGTAGGGCAATTCTATCTTACTACAGATTATTATTTTTTAAGGAAAAATTACTACCAGTTGAGATAATTCATGTTCGATCATAATTTTTAAAGGTCAAGTTACCACTAGCAAAGGAGAAGTCAGAACTCATTCAGGTAATTTATGACCGATCATGAAATACTATGATCGATCATGAATTACTCGAATGAATTGTAATTTTTTCTTTACGAAATATAACTTAACTTCTAAAAGTCATAACTTTTATGATCGATCATAGCATTTTAAGAACGATATACCTTTTGTAACTATAACTTACACATCAAAAATTTATAACTAGCATATAAAAAATTATAAATTTCAGTATGATATCACGCTCGATATCGTTGTCTTTCCATAAAGTGTAACATTCTGATGAGCTGGTTAACAAAACCTATTAGACTAATCCAGGCATGCTGTTTGGTCTGGTCAGTTCGAGCTTAATCTGAAATATTTTGAAAGTTGACATAGAACTTCAATATTTGAGTTGGACTTATAGGCATAATTCACATTTAACCCTAATTTCAACCCACATTGTTTACATAAAGGAATTAAACCCAAGTAAAAATGTAGTTTTAGTCCATCCTGAACCCGAAATTCTACTTGTGTCATATCACCTGGGTTGAACCTAAGTTCAAAAATCTAATCATTGACAATACTCGAGTTAATAGTGTGGATTAACTTTGGGTTAGGAGTTTGATATCTTGGATTGCTCTTAGAGTTTAATCTCTCAACCCGCATGATTGCACCCTATGCCAATGTAGTTCAAAAAATTCAGTAAAAAATGGTTTAATTAATTAATGGGTTAATTACAATTTCTCTCTTCCAACTATGCCTCTTGTTGCAATCAGTTCCTTTTGATTTTAAATGCTGTTATTTGTTCCCTCTAGGTTTCTAGTAGACTATATCGATTGACAATAGTGGTTGAAACATAAACGTACCATGAAGAAAGCACATTCATTTTCTTCATCTCACATCATCAACGTTACGTGGTGTCACCATTCAAAATGAAAACACAACTAAATAGATAAAGTAGACCCTATTTTTTTTAAATGAGTGGTTAGTAGATTACATAGAGGAGCAATTACTAAATTGTGTGAGATTCACTTACTTACTAGATGGTAACGCTATCCTCCTTCCCCTTGCCATTTACTACGCTTGGTACACTTCGAGATAGAAAAATCCAATTGGCTACATCTACTATAATTAACTCGAAAAGTGTTGAATGTACTTGGTTTGATGTATTGAATTGCTTTATGGTATCAAACATACCATAACTCAAACACATGTTGTCATATCACAGGGGAAAGGGTTCACAACAGTTACACTCGCGTAGTGGTGGTGGTATGGCTCTTCGTTGTCTTAGTCTTATCCTCAAGCTACACTGCGAGCTTCTCCTCAATGCTCACTGTCCAACGCCAAGAATCGAACATAACAGACATAGAGTGGCTAAAGAAGAACAATGCACCAGTAGGCTGTGGCATCAATTCGTTTATAAAACTGTATCTGCAAAATGTGCTTAAATTTGACTCCAGAAACATCAAGAGGGTCAGCAGCGAATACGACTACCCAACCGAATTCGAGAGTGGCAATATCACTGCAGCATTTGTTGAACTTCCTTATGCAAAGGCGTTCATGAATCATTTTTGCAAGGGGTACACTGTTGCCACACCCACAGATGGAGATGTTCACAGATTTGGAGGCTTTGGATTTGTGAGTAGTTACTATCACTCTTTATACTATTTTGAATAGGACTACAAATGGACTGAATTGAGCCAAGCTTTAAAACTATTTTGAATAGGACTACAATCCTGTTGGAATCTAGAGGATTATCACACACTCGCTAAAAATATCATGGAAGAAACTATTGAAGATAGGAAGAATTCTTTCTATTCACTCACATCCAAGTGAATGTATTACATAAGATATATATAAACTCTTATGACATACAAAATAACCCACTGCATAATGTAATAATAAAAATAGTAAAGACTCTACTCCTCCATTACTTGGAGAATTAAAATATCACAATTACTTTGTCCCCCATTAATACCAAATTGATAACCCACTAACACAAAAAACTAAATGCATAAAAATAACTCCTAAAACATGAAAAGTCATATTTATTATTATTTTTCCAACAACCCCTCTTAAGCATGAACTTTCTTCTCAACTCCAAGCAAACTTCTCAATTTGCAAAAGACATCCTCTTTGAGGGGCTTAGTAAAAATATCAGCAATTTGATCTTAAGACTTCACAAACTTGAGCTCCACCTCTTTCTTGGTCACATACTCGATAATGAAATGGAATCTTGGGTCAATATGTTTACTACGATCATGAAACACTAGATTCTTTGCTAACACTAGTGCCGATTTGTTGTCAATCAAGATCTCCGTCAATCTTTCTTGAGACAAATGAAGCTTCCTCAACAAATTTCTAAGCCAAATGGCTTGACAAATAAATGATGTAGCTGTTATATACTCGGCTTCACAAATCGAAAGAGTCACAATGGGTTGTTTCTTTGAACTCCAAGTAAATGCGGTATCTCCCATGAAAAAAACATACACGGTAGTACTTTTCCTATCATTTATATCTCTGGCTCAATCACTATCACAATAACCCACAAGCTTGGAATTGTTAGAACAAGAATATAACAATCCATAATCAAGTGTACCTTTGATATATCTAAGAATTCTTTTCGCCGCCTTCAAATGGTTCATGATAGGAGCTTCCATATACCGACTTACAAGACCGACACCAAAAAGAATATCCGGCTTTATGCATGTTAAGTACCTCAAGCTTCCCACTAGACTCTTGAAATGGGTAGGATCCACATGCTCTCCATCTTCATATTTTGACAATTTTACACCATATTCAATGGGTGTGTATACCGGATTACAATCTTGCATCTTGAATTTTGCCAAAATTGATTTAGAATAACCTTCTTGAGAGATGAAAATACATTTATTCATTTGCTTCACTTCAATGCCAATGTAGTATGCCATAAGCCCAATGTCGGTCATCTCAAATTCTTTAGCCATTGCTTTCTTGAAATCTTCAAACATTCTTGGACAATTTCATGTGAAGATCAAGTCATCCACATACAAGCAAGCATAGAGTATATCACCATTGTCATTCACCTTTGCATAAAGAACATGTTCATCAAAACACTTGGTGAAATTATTTGCTTGAAAGTATTTGTCAAGTCTACTATTCCAAGCCCTTGGTACTTGTTTCAAACCATACAAAGCCTGTTTTAATTTCAAGACTTTCTCTCTTTGCTCTTTCACAACATAACCTAAGGGTTGTTCAACATACACCTCTTCATCAAAAGGTCATTCCAAAAAGCAGACTTTACATCCATTTGATGAATTTTCCAATAATTTAGAGTGACTAAAGAAATAATCAATATAATTATTTTTAAACGAGCAATGGATGCAAATACCCCATCATAGTCAATACCCGGTCTTTGACAATAGCCTTTTGTAACCTACCTTACTTTGTACCTCTCCACCTCACCTTTGACATTTTTCTTTGTCTTGTACACCCACTTCACTCTAATGGCCTTTTGTCCTCTAGGAAGTGTGGCAAGTTCCCATGTTTTATTTCTTTCAATAGCTTCATTTTCTTCATTCATGGCATTTCTCCACTTCTTGTCTTGTACCGCTTTCTCATAGCCTATGGGATCACAATCGACAAATAGGCAAAATAGTGTTCAATTACTAAATCTTTGAGTAACCTCTTCGATTTTTTCATAAATATCTCGAAAACTACTCATGCGAGGTGACCATTCACATAAGCTTGCATCGAATGATGATGGAGATGCTTACACATTGGTGGGTGATGGTGGAGGATAATAAATGGGTGGCTCCATAATCTCATTACTGGGCTCTCATCTTCTTTAAAGAACGAAAAATAATTATAGTCCTCTTGTGGAGTGTTCCAACCTCATTAATCTTCTTCATCAAACTCAACATTTCTACTAATGATTATCTTACCATTGCTTGAGTTGTAAAGCTTGTAACCTTTGCTTCTTGAATCATAACCAATGAAGACAAACTTTTCACTCTTATCATCTAGTTTGGTTCGTTTCTCATTCGGCACATGTGCAAAGCATACATTTTCAAAGACCCGCAAATGAGAAACATTTGGCTTGATTCCTTCCCATGCTTCTTGTGGTATTTTGTCTTGAATACTTCTAGGGGGACACCGATTTAACAAATAGATGACACAATCAATAGCCTCTACCCAAAATTCCTTGGGCATTTTTTTACTCTTCAACATACTCTGAGTCATGTCAAGAATGGTTCGATTATTCCTTTCGGTAACACCATTTTGTTGTGGTGATCTTGGAACTGTTAAAGGATGGTGAATTACATTTTCTTCACAAAAAATTTTGAATTCATTTGAGGTGAATTCACCTTTTTTATCGAATCTAATTGCCTTGACTTCATGTCCATTTTGATTTTTAGTCAAAGCCTTAAACCTTTTGAAAATACTAAACATCTCCGATATTTGTTTTAGAAAATAAAACCACGTTTTCTGGCTAAAATCATCAATAAAGAGAAGAAAATACCAGTTTTTACCAAATGATGGTGGGTCTATAAGACCGCAATCATCTGAGTGACCAAGTTGAAGTGGTTTGGTTGCTCTTGAAATAGATTCTTTGGGAAAACTTTTTCTAGCTTGCTTTCGAATTAAACATCCCTCACAAAGTTGATCCGGGTGGTTGATAGAAGGCAATCCTTTCACCATCTTTTTTCTAGACAACAAGGTTAGTTCTTCAAAATTCAAATGCCCAAATTTCAAGTGTCATAACTAAGAAGAATCTTTAACACATGCTTTCAAGCATTTTGTCACATCACTTTGAATATTTTACAAAAATATTCTATTTCTTGTCATCAGCATTTTAGGAACCAAATTCCTATTTCTATTTGTTATTGAAAGATTATGATTTTTTTCATGCAAATATCATAACCTTTCTCTAAGAGTTATCCCAAAATTAAAATATTATTTTTTATATTTGGCACATAGAAAATATTAGAAATAAATTGGTGTCTTCCATCTTTCAAATGAATCAAAATATTACTTCTTCCCATTATCAGAATTTGAGAAGAATCTCCAAAAGTGACTTTTCCACTCACGGATTCATCAAACTCCGCAAACATTTCTTTATTTTCACACATATGGTTACTAGCACCGGAGTCAAGGTACCACAAGTTCTTGTCTCTCTTGTGCTCTTTTTTGTATGCCAATAACAAGGTCGACTCTATCTCTTCAACTTTGTCTTCAACAAAGTGTGCTCTTTTTTTCACAAAATTATTTCTACACTCGGAAGCAAAATGGCAATATCGATTACAATTATAACATTGAATATGAGATTTATCATACCTCCCTCCATATGACTTTGAATTGTTGCCTCTTCCATGATGTGATTCTTGACCTCTTTATTCTTTGTTGGACGCATTTTGGCCAAAGTTTTCTCCTCTACCTTGACCACGTCCACCATGACCTCCACGTCCACGTCTATGCCCTCTACTTCTTTGACTTCCATCTTGCCTTCTTTATTTTTCTTTGAAAGAAAGCTTGGTTTGTAGCACTTGCTCCAACGGCTCTTGCTTCTTCTTGCCTAGCCATTCTTTATGGGCTAACAATGATCCCATGATTTCATCAATCATCATTTTGTCTAAATCTTTAGACTCTTCAATGACTGTAACAATGTAGTCAAACTTGGGGTCCAATGAGCGGAGGATTTTTTCTATCACCCAGGTTTTATCATAGTGATCATCACCATAAGTTCTCAAATTATTCACAACTACTAAGATTCTTGTGAAATAATCTTAAATTATTTTGGATTCCTTCGTACGTACAGCCTTAAGTTCATCTCATAGAGTTTGGAGGTGAACTTTCTTGACTTTTTTCACTACACTATAAGCAGTTTTAAGAACATTCCATGTTTGCTTGGATGTGGTTGCATTAGTAACCTTCTGTAACATAGCATCATCCAAGCATTGGTGGATGAGTGAAAAAACCTTTTGATCCTTCTTTTTTGAAGCTTGCAAGACTTCATTTTGGGCTGGACTTAAGAAAGCTTCATCTTGCGGTGTTGTGTAACCAATTTTTACAATCTCCCATAAATCTTGAGATCCAACAATTGCCTTCATGCGGATACACCAATGCTCATAGTTATCTTTGGTGAATCGAGGTATTTGAAATGGAAGCATTCAATTTGTCATCTTTCTCTCACCCTCTCTTTTTCATCACTCAAGTCTAGCTCTGATACCACTTTGTTAGAATCTAGAGGATTATCGCACACTCACTAAAAAATATAATGAAACAAACTATTAAAGATAAGAAGAACTCTTTCTATTCACTCATATCCAAGTGGATGAATTACATAGGATACATATAGACTCTTATGACATACAAACATAATGCAATAATAAAAATAATAAAGACCCCACTCCTCCATTACATGGAGTATTAAAATACCACAGTTAATTTGTCCCCCAACTAATACCAAATTGATGACCTACTAATACAAAAAATTAAATACATAAAAATAACTCCTAAAGCATGAAAATTCGTGTTTATTATTATTTTCCAACAAATCCAATCAAACCATTGATTGGGCTTAGCTTGTTTATTGAATGAGCTTTAAAACTATGCTAGAGATCAATTTATTTATAAAAACGAACAAACTAAGGCAAGAATTATTACCAAGTTGTCCATGAACATATCGGTTCATGTATGACCTTTCTTTGAATTTGTTTACTCGCTAAACAAAATTACTCTCACCATGCAGGTATTTCAGAAAGGCTCTCCAATTGTTAAAGATGTCTCCCAAGCTATTCTGACCTTATCAGAGAATGGTAGGTTGGAACAATTGGAAACTCAATGGTTTACTCCTTCTCCCAAGTGTCTAAACTCTCAAACTCCTGACAAGATTGATAGCTTGAGTTTTCAAAGTTTTTGGGGTCTCTACCTCTTCTCAGCCTTCATTTCCACCATATGTTATCTATTATTTGCAACTCACCAGTCATACAAGGGAGATATTACTTTGAATTATAGCACTATGTTGAATAAGTTGTCCGGGTTAGTAAAGTATTTTCATATCATAGTGAGAAAACTTCATGGTACAACTCCAAACACTGTTCAACCATTAGGGGTTTATGAATGCAACTCTTCTTGTACTGAGTACACAAGTTCTTCAGAGACTCCAGAGCAATCTCAAGCACCGACGTCAATTGAAGTTAAAGTTACCAATCCTGATGAAGAAAGACGTGTTCCTTTGTGACATGGAGTCTCGAGTTCAAGTTATGGAAAGACTTATAGGGTGTAATTGTATACGTCTAATCTTTTAAGATGTGGCAAATGATAGTAACTGAGGCTTTTATACTAACTTGTGCGTCTTTTTCCTTCTTACTCCATCTACTTAGATATGTAACAAGCTGGGTGCCACCCTCCTTATTGTATTGCCCATTATCTATAATGCAGTGGCTTTCTGTCATTGTTCTTTTCATTTCTGCTCTTATTTTTTGTTTATTTTTTCCAATTTGTTGATTATGTGATTAGAACAAGTGAGCCACTCATTAGTGACCCAGGTGTGTATATAAATATTAGCCATACGTGTAAACTTTTGTAAAGCTCTTGATGTTGTCCCCATATTATCTTGATAAATGATTGACAAAGGCCTCCAAAACTATCTAAATGGATTAAAATCGTGTCTGGCCCCTAAATTTTAGTCCAAGTTCCAATCAAGCCCATAAAACTGTTCGATTTAGCCATCCTGCTTTTAAGTAGTTCAAATTTAGACCTTTATTCCGTCCCCTTAGAAATCTTGATGGAAAACGGATTATTTATTTGAATGCGTTTGTAAATAATCAATTTTTTCCACTTAGCAAGATAAAGTTGATGAGTGAGATTTCAACCCAATTTAGACCTTTATTCCGTCTCCTTAGAAGTCTTGATGGAAAATGGATTATTTATTTGAATGCGTTTGTAAATAATCAATTTTTTTCCACTTAGAAAGATAAAGTTTAATGAGTGAGATTTCATCCAATATATATATATATTGGGTTCCTCGCCCATTCGCTTTCTCAATCAAAGTTTTTTCATAAGTTGACTTGCCAAAAAAATATTTGTGATCTTTCATAAGGAAAAACTGTAATTTGGCATCCATATCCACTTACCCTTAATTTAATTAAAATGTTCGCTTGTGATTCTATTCAGTAACTTTAGCACCTTTGAAATCCATTAGGATTCATAACAAAAAGCAAAACCAACAAAAATAATGTAGGATAAGCAAATCCACGGGAACTAGAAATTGGTGAAAACAATCCATACCCCACCGCAACGACTTCCGACATTAGCATGGTTTAAAAGAGTTAAGTGGTAACTAATCTTAACTTCATGTTGGGTACATTAAAACTTAAACATGAACTCACGACATATCACTTGGGTAGATGAACGCATGGAAAGCAACTAAATAATGAAAAGATTTTTAAAATTAGGGTCCTCATACAAAATTTTCAAAATATCAAGCCGGGGGCATTGCATCAAGTTTAACAAACCTTAGGAGGGGAAATTGGCCCTACTCTCATATGTGGTTAACAAGCACTTCATTGTTACGTTTCTCAAAAAATTATTCATTTGTTTCATAAAAAAATATAGAAATATTATTTTAATTTTTAACTAATTTTAGAATACCTCAAGTATTTAATTGTTTTACTTAATTAAATGACTAGTTTGCGACGTGGTTAACGTTTTTACAAGAAAATTTTGGCATAAAATAGTTGTTAATGATGCTACACAAAAGTGGATTTATGTGTAATCAAATCAGTCGAGTATGTGGTGTGAAACAATAAATGAAATAATTATTAATAAAAACATGAAGATTGGGTGGTTGGGTCTAGTGACTTAACCACTGAAGTCGGCACTGGTGGCCGGAGAACTCTATTAATGAGAGAGTACAAGGTAATAGGGGGAAGAGAGAGAGAGAGAGAAAGAGAAAGAGCAAGAGAATGCTCAAGGTGAGGTGTGTGAGATCTGCCTCCATGCAGAGGGGGGTTTACAATTTATAGGCATAGAGTCGTAACTGAGACGGTGACGTGAAGGTAAATCTACTAATTTATCGAGGAGGATAGTTACAGTTGGGGATGAACAATATCTTTAAATAATGACTATTCTGATGATTGTTCTCTCACGTGCGTTGAATCTTCATGGACTTTTGAGCTTTGAATTGGACTGAGACCATGAGCTAAACCTGACATGCCTTTTGATGATTTGAGATTATTGGGCTCAGTTGGATCTAGGTTTGTTGATTATTATTGAATAATGTAACAATTTGATGAGTAAGACTAATTATTTGTTTCGAAAGAGGTGATAAATGTAATGATTTATTAAAGATTTGATATTATGATAGTAATGGAAGGATTGTGTTGGTTTTGTAGGTAAATGTTCAACAATTAGAGTGATAATGGTGGATGAAAAGTGGAGGTTGAGGATGGAGCTATTGGAATACATGCCCAAACGAGGATTGCTATTGCGTTTAGATGGGGTTGCCAGAATGAGAAGACAATGGTAGTTTGAAGAACTAGTGTATATTGTCAAGGGCGTCTGAACGGTTGAATTATTTCATTCGGACGCGTGTTACTGAGAGATGACGATTTTCTGGTAGTAGAGTTAGATTTTAATTTGTCTTTTGTTAGGAAAAATTGCTTCCACCTCGGTCTTACATGCATGTTTATCGGTGATTTTTTATACGCCATAAAAAACTCGATAGCATCAATTTTGCCTGAAATGTGGAAGCAATTGAGGAAATGCATTTGACATCACGTACCTTGTCGCTCATAAAATGAGATGAGATATGATTGACACGTTGATAAACATTCGTGAATTTATGAACCTGAATAGCCAACGCATTAACTGCTTGTTCTAATTGAGTTATACCACCATGTACATGCGAGGGTGTTAACATTTGTGTTTGGACCACCATGACTTCTCATAAGTGACATGGTTTAAGAAAGATTGCAAACTCTAATATCAACTGAGAGAGGAAAATGAGTAGAAATAAAAATATAATGAACGAAAGGAGATAATAAATAAATAATAGTTGATTGTGCATAAATGTTGATTTAGATTCTTACTTTAGGCCTGTTAATTCACAAAAGAATATCAATCCTAAAGGTTTCAATAAATCTATTGATTTCTAAAAATACCTAAAAATTTAAAAAAAAAAAGAGAGAGAAAACTCTCTCAATTGTATTTAATAATAAAAAAATATTTTTCCCTAAGGCTTATAAGATTTTATATAATAAGTAGAAACCCCAAACCAACTAGGAAACTAGAATTCTAATTAAATTAAAAAGTCAAATAGAATAATATTTCAATTAAATCAAAAAATAAAATAAAATAGTTTCTTATTTAAATTAAAGGGCTATCTCAACTTGCACCTTGAAAGATCTCTCGAATCTAAATTTGCACTCTCAAAGTTTAAAAATATCAATTTACATCCTGAAATACATAAATTTCTATCAATGTGTACCGAGAGTTAACTGTCTTCCATTTTATCGTTAAAATTTTTTACGATAATTAAAATTGCACCTTCAAAGTTTAAATATTTTACATTTATGATTAAAAAATTTTATCCATTAATTCTCGTTAGATACTTCTCAATTGTGTCGTATGATGTTATTTTGTATCATGTTATACCATTTTCGTGTCGTGTTCGAGTCAATAAAAAAAAAATTTAACACAATTTTTTGTGTCAAGTCAATAGCGTTATGTCGTATATTTCACATTTACGAAAAACTTATATAATACTATTTAATACCAATAGGCTTTTAATCCAACGGTATTCCTTGTCTTTTTAAAGACATTGTTTTCTTGATATCAAGAGTTCAAGTCCCAATCCCCTTGCCCCTAAAAAAAAAAAACTATTTAATATTTTTTTAAAAATTATAAAAGTACCTTATTTTTACCTAAAATACTCATTAAATAGCTATTTTCTGTCTACATTTGTTTAATTTATATGTAACTTTAATTTGATTGAACAGTCAAAAGATTTGTGTCTAACTTAGACAAAAAAATAGTTATTTAACAAATATTCTAAGCCAAAATAGAGATTTTATAATTTTTTAAAAATTTTAAAAATATTTTTTTATTGACTCAAACATGATACAAAAATATTATAATACGATACAATTGAAAACTAATTAACGAGTATTAATGAAAAAAATTCTTTTTGGATCATAAATATGAAATATTTAAATTTTAAGGGTGCAATTTATAAGTAGTCCAAACTTTTTTAACGACAAAATGGATAATAGTTAATCTCAGGTGCACATGTATACGAATTTATGTCTTTTCGGGTATAAATTAATATTTTTAAACTTTGAAAGTGTAAATTGAGATTCAAGTAATTTTTCAGGGTACAAAATTGAGATTAGCCCTAAATTAAAAATTACAATAAAAACTCTTAAAATTTTCAAGTTGAATGGCATTAACCATATTTAAATAAAATACCAAAATTCTTGTCATTTATTCTACATCTTCATTTTAGTCTGCATCAATTCTGCTTGATCACATGAACGAAATTAGAATGGGACTTGCCAAAATTTCACTGGTATCAAAGAAATCTTCTAGAACTGGACTTTACAAATAAAAAATATTGTTAATTTTATAATATAAAATAAGATAGATTTCAATAAATTATTCGTTTAAACATGAGTTACTCCTCGTAAAATTATAATCCTAACAAATTCACAATAGAATATCCCTTCTTATTGGTCCAAATGTCATGTAGTAAGATAAATACTCAATCCTCAAAAGACATAAGATTGAATGATTTTAATTTTCTTCGTCTCCCGATAGATTTCATTCGTAAATTTCTTGAAAAAGGGTTATATGTTGCCGTATTTTCAATATTGTGTTAAAAAATAATTTGTAACGTTAATTTTGAATTAGATAATTTATAACTATTAATTAAAATAAAATAAAATACACACCTAGAAATTTTTACTGTCGAAAAAATAAAAAATATAATATTAAAAAATAATTTTCGGTATCCCATCACTGCCCTTTAAAAAGGAGGTCAACCGACTCTCACCAAGTCTTCCTTGTACATGGACCCTTCTGTCAATCACAAAATATCATCTTTAATATGTGATGTTGATGTAGATTGATGTAGGTTTTATTATTAAATAAGTAAATTTTATTAATATTCAATGATAAATATTATATCATATCATTTGAAACGAAAAACATGATAACATCCTTGATAATTATTTGAGCTACACCAATTGCTTAACAATTCTCTTCTCTTGTTTTTTTTTTGGCCGAGAATAAAAAGGGTGGGAGAAGAAGAGACTGTTTAGAGACTACCTCGATAGACCTTCACTGATGAGATTATAAGGCTCTTGACCGTACTCCTTACTCTTCTAGTGAACAAACCTAGTTAGATTAATATAACGGTCAACCATCGAGTCTCAATGTAGACTCTAAGATTCGAACTTCTAATCTCAGTGTGAGAAATTTGACTGATACTCGAGTAGATCATCACCCCACTCGGTGGTCTTAACAATTCCCTTTCGATTTCCTTGAGAAGTAGATTAGATTCCTCCATGTATAGCAAAAAGAGATATTCATCAAAATATAATGGAGATGAATACGGTACCCATTTATTTTTTGGGCACAATATTGAGAAATACAATTATTAAAGGTAAATTATTTACAATTATTTATGATCCACATCACAACATTTGAAATCGTTGTTGAAATGTTATGATCGATAATAATATCTATCGGTTGCAAAATCATTTTTAAAAAGTATAAATAAAATTTTCAAATTTATTCATTTCCTCCTTTATCAATTTATAATTTTCTATAACAGATTTTAGGTCGATTTGTACAATGCACAAGCCATGATTAGTATGATAAAAAGCTTTTTGATCTAGATTTAAAAAAAATTAAAAAAAAATGAAAGCACTAAAAATATCCTATTCAAAATCCTTATTCCTGACCAGAAAAAAATCCTTCTCATTTGTCCAAGATCCCTTTTTATTGGTCCAATTCATGCAATGTCATCTAGCATACGACAAACACTCACAATCCTCCAAAGTCATATGATTTAAAATGGTTTTAATTTTCTTGTCTGTCAATCCTATTCATGAGTAAATTTCTTGAAATCTCTCGTGGGAGTCGTCGTATTATTCTCATCTCACACGGCATAATATTGTTGTCGGTACATAAGAGCCAAGACCAAGTCCTAATAGTTGTGCCTTTCATGGACCACATAAAGAGTCACAAAATTCAACTTACTTGTAATGCTCTAATGTCTTTCATGGACCACATAAAGAGTCACAAAATTCAACTTACTTGTAATGCTCTAATGTTAATCACAAGGTAGATATTTTTTGATATGTTAGACTCATTTATACAAAATAAATTCTAAATAATTATCATCCATTAATTACCGATTGTTCATTAAACTCGAGAGATAAGTAATAATCAAATCGAGAATATGATTGTTTTGAATTGACCTCCTTCATGACTATAGTCGTCCTTTATCTCAATAAGCAAGCCTCTTGGTAATTGTATCATAAGATTGCGTGTTCGGCTGTCACCCAAGTACGCGCTATGCATTGAATATTTTTTTCATAGATAGGGAGGATAGAAAGTAGTAGGAATATACATTATGTTCTTCAAGAATAGAAAGTAGGAAGGATACACTTTCCTTCATTTGTGTTTGATTGTATGAATGGAAAATAAAAATGACTATTTTTTTTTTTTGTGCTGGCTAAGATTAGGGATGACAATCGAGTTGTGACGTGTCAGATTCGTGTTGAGTCATTACGGGTTTGTGTCGAATATTAGTCAAACATAATTTAACTCATTTAACTAATTGTGTCGTGTCAAGTTGCGAGTTGACTTGTTTATTTTCGTATCGAGTTCGAGTCGTGTCATCGTATTGAATTGAAAATTTTCACCCTTAGTTAAGATATATAGACAAATAAAATACATCTCAACCCAAATAATTAACTTTTCAGTCACTTTCCTTTCGATTTTGGAGGAATTGATTTTAATGAGTTGGAAAGAAAGTTAATCCATTCATTTTTCCATCTTTTCTACTTTCCTTCCTTACTAAACATGATATTTTATTTATCCTTCCAATTTTTTATCTTTCCAACTTTTCATCCTCTCACTTTTTCATCGTATCAAACGGAGCATGAAAGATTTCAAGTTTCTCATTTTTTACGTTCAAAGATTAAATTTTTTATATTACACCCTCAATATATCAAAAGTATTGTAATGTGTTTCTTTTATTAGCTTATGTTATTTTCTGTCAAAATTCAATCCCATGACACTGACATAAAAACTAACGGAAAATTAACAGAAGGGTTACACAGCAACATTTTTGATACATTGAGAGTGCAATGTAAAAAATTTAATCTTTGTGGGTGCACAATAAAAAATTTAATGTCTTTCAAGGTGCAACGTGAAATTCAACCAAAAAAAAATATCAAAATTTAAAAGCTCATATATCAAAATTTCAAGGTGCAATGTGAAATTCTTCTATTGGGCTAGGTACGCCTACACACTTGTTTTATTTCTTGCATTGGTTATACTTAATTCCAAAAGCTCATATATGCTACTTTTCGTGCTGGATTGCATTATCAAACAGACCATAACTCAAAACACTTTTGGTCATATCACAGGGGAAAGGGTTCACAGCAGTTACACCAGAGTAGTGGTGGTGGTCTGGCTCTTCGTTGTCTTTCTCTTAGCCTCAAGCTACACTGCAAGCCACTCCTCAATGCTCACGGTCCAACGCTTCGAACCGAACATAACAGATATAGAGTGGCTGAAGAAAAACAATGCACCAGTAGGCTGTGACTTTGATTCGTTTATAAAACAGTATCTACAGAATGTGCTTAAATTTGACCCCAGAAACATCAAGAACATCAACAACGAATACGACTATCCGACAGAATTCGAGAGTCGCAATATCACTGCAGCATTTGTTGAACTTCCTTATTCCAAGGCCTTTATGAAACATTTTTGCAGAGGGTACACTGTTGCCACACCCACAGATGGACTTGTTGGTAGTCACAGATTTGGAGGCTTGGGATTTGTGAGTAGTTACTTGAAATCTTTATACCATTCTGAATAGGACTACAAATGGACTGAATTGAGCCAAGCTTTAAAACTATCTTGAATAGGACTACAATCCGAACAAGTCACTAATCGGGCTTAGCTTGTTTATTGAATGAGCTTTAAAACTATTCCCAAGCTCAATGCATTTTTAAAAACGAACAAACTAAAGGAAGAAGTAATACCAAGTTGTCCATGAACAGATTGGTTCATTTACAGCCCTTCTTTTGAATTTGTTTGCTCACTAGACAAAATTAATCTCACCATGCAGGTATTTCAGAAAGGCTCTCCAATTGCTGAAGATGTCTCCCATGCTATTCTGACCTTATCAGAGAATCGTAAGTTGGAACAATTGGAAACTCTGTGGTTTACTCCTTCTCCCAAGTGTTTAAACTCTCTAACTTTTGACACGATTGATAGCTTGAGCTGGAAAAGTTTTTGGGGTCTTTCCCTCTTCTCAGCCTTTATTTCCACCATATGTTATATACTATTTGCAACTCACCAGTCATATATGGGATCTATTAGTTTTATTTATAGCACTATGTTGTACAAGTTGGCTGGGTTAGTAAAGTATTTGTATATCGTAGTGAGAAAACCTCAAGGTACAATTCCAAACACTGTTCACTCTTCTAGTACTAAGTACACAAGTTCTTTAGAGACTCTGGGGCAATCCCAAGCTCCGACGTCGAGTGGAAGTTGAAGTTACCAATCCTAATGAAGAAAGGCATGTTCATTTGTGACTTGGAGTCAAGAGTTCAAGTTGTTGAAAGATTTATTGGATGTAATTGCAGACTTCTAATCTTTTAAAATGTGGCGAATGATGGGAACTGAGTCTTGTATACTGACTTGTGCGTCTTTTTCCTTCTTACTCCATCTACTTAGATATGTCACAGGCTGGGTGCCCCCCTCCTTATTGTATTGCCCCATTATCCATAATACAAAGGCTATCTATCATTGTTCTTTTCATTTTTGCTCTTGTTTTTTGTTTCTTTTTTCCGATTTGTTGATCATGTGATTAGAACAAGTGAGCCACTCATTAGTGATAGAAGTTGTATATAAATATTAAAACCGTATTTGGCCCCTAAATTTTAGTCTAACTTTCAATCAAACCCATAAAATTTCTTGATTTCTTGGTTAATGAATGAGATTTCATCTAATTTACTTTCTTTCAGTTTTTTGACTTTGTTGATCAGCTATTGTAAATACACGTGGAGTCAATTGTATATAATTGGGTTCCTCACCCATTCGTTTGCTCAATCAACGTCTTTTTACAAGTTGACTTGCCAAAAAAATATTTGTGCTGTTTAATAAGGAAAAACTGTCATTTGGCCTCCATATCCACTTACCCTTAATCTAGGTAAAATGTTCGGCTGTTATTCTATTCAGTAACTTTAGCACCTTTGAATCGGGCTTGTAAAAATGTCACTTCTCGAACTATACTTTAAATAAAATTATTCTTCGTAAAAATATAATCCTCTTATTGGTGCACGTCAATAATGTCATGTACCAGGACAAAAATCCACAACCTCAAAAGTTATAAGATAGTTTCCTTCTCTGCCGATGGTTTTCATACGTAAATTTCTTGGAATCTATTTTGGGATTCTTCATATTATTCTAAATATTGTCATCTCACAAGGCTCAATACTGTTGGCACATAAGACATATCTATACCCGAGGTCTTTCTTGTATGGATCTTTAGTTAATCACGAGGTAGGCACCTCTCGATATGTTAGACTTAAATTCTAAATAGCTACAACGTTCATTGATCACTGATGTCCGTTAAAATTGAGAGACAAGTTTCAGTAAAACTCAGAATATTTGAATTTAGAATTACTCCAAACTTACTCCCACATAAGTGACCTATCTGAAAAATTATGACTTGATCTTAAAATATTATAGTTTTGAGCACAATACCTTCTTCATTATTGGACTTGTACTTTAACTTCCGAAACTATACTCTCTTTTTTTGGTGGGGTGNAGTGGGGGGCAAACAAAAATAGTGGGGGGCAAACAAAAATAGTGGCACAGTTAAGAATTTAATGAAATGAGATTATCCAAAAAGTTACTATTTGTGTTATATTTTTTATTATGAACACCCTATCATTGAATAATACTATCACAAAAACTCAGTTTGTAAAATTCAAAAACTATTTATTATTTATCATTAGGAAATTCAAAATATAACTATTTCACAAATCACTTATTCCCTCTTTTTTCACATGATGCAAAAAAATTTGACTTATATACCATCGTAAATATTCACATGATATCATTGTAAACGTAAATTATGAATTGGTACATTATTGATGATATAAAGTCACATTTTTACCTTGATTTTGTAACACATTTCTTTCTTTTTTATGTTGGTTATCAAATTTGCCCAAACAACTATTTTTTTCTATAAGAACCCACTCATCCATATCCCTGTGAACAATATTTCCTATTTGGTTAGTAAATGTTTAATCTCATGGTATTATGTATTTTGATACACTAACTGAATATACTTTATACAATTTTTTTTAAAAATAAAAAAAACCTACAAGGACATAGAATTCTTGAAAACCTACAGGGGAAATAGGGTAATTTTAAAAATCTGAGAGGAGGGGGGGGGAGGATGGTCTCCATGTAGTTCCGTCACTGAGGACATGGCGTGTTCGGCTCTCAGCCAAATATCCATTAGGCACTGAATATTTTTCCATGTATCGGTAGGGAATAAATTTCCACAGTTAAAAAACAATTACCACATGGAGAAGCCTCATGTCTTGTAATGGTTGACATAACAATGGTTCAGTATCTTAGTAAAATTTAGTCAATTCATATATATCTTATCTATTTATAAACTTGTACAGTAGATTTAGTGTTATTTTTGATTCGGACAATGTATCTGTGATGATTAGTGAGTTCGTGTAGTATTGAAATGAAAAGTGTTCGTGTCGATCCATTTAATGCCATGTCAAAACTTCAACAGCTCCTCTTTGTATTACAAATTATCTCTTCATTTTCGCAGCCCTGGTAAAAATCCTCTCCAAGCAGCTTATGCAGGTAATTAACCTTGTTGGCTTAGTTTCTTGACTCTCATGTTTTCTAACTGGTGCACAGAAAGCGTGTATACTAATAGATATATGGTTGGCTGATTTTTGTGGATTTAAAAATAAACAAAAGCATTGGCGTAAAGTGATGTGAAGTAACAAGAATGTCAAACGGTACAATCTAAATCCAACAAGCCAAGAAGGCCTAGTTGGGAAATTTCAACTCCAGCTTCCTTGAACCGTCGACTATTATTACTCATTTTACATTAACCTCAACCTTGACATTTGTCATATTATACCGCCAACTACAATTATTTATTTCACAGTACTACAATTATAGAAATTGAATTTACATCAAAAACGTGTTGAATCATTAGTTTTCGATTAATATGAAACTAAACCCCTTCTTGGACATATACTTGATCGGGATATCCGGCTAGAAAATGACTCCATCTCTTTGAAATATACTCGATCGGGATACCCAATTAGAAAATGACTCAATTTATGTTTTTTGCAAAACTTAACAGTTGAGGGAATAAAGTGAGATTGGGATCGTAGTAAGTTGGAACGGTTATACATAATTTCTTGTAATTATTTTCAAAAACAATAAATCCAAGTTACCCTAAAGTTCTAGAAAATTATGAAATTAACCTGTTATTGGTGTCCTTTAATGGAGCAAGTTTTGACGGTAAAAAAATTATAGTAGAGATATTTGGATTAACTTTGTTTTTTTTTGTACAGCTGAAGAACTTCTTAAAGAGAACAATGTGGCGTCCATTATAGGCATGGAGACATGGTAGAAAGCAACCTTACTCGCCGATGTTGGAAACCGAGCTCAAGTGCCAATTATTTCATTTGCATCAACTTCAATCAAGCAACTAGTAATGCCGTCCTATTGGCCTTTCTTGGTTCAAATGGCAACCAATGTCACTATGGAACTGATTCGGGAATGTTTGCTACGTTATCTGAATCACTCCTAAAATTCAAGTAATTTTTTGGGGTACAAAATTGAGATTAGCCCTAAATTAAAAATTACAAGAAAAACTCCTAAAATTTTCAAATTGAATGGCATTAATCATATTCAAATAAAATACCAAAATTTTTGTCATTTATTCTACATCATCGTTATTTTTGTTTACATCAATTCTTGTTGATCACATGAACGAGATTAGAACGGGACTTGCCAAAATTTCACTATTATCAAAGAAATCTTCTAGATCTAGACTTTAAAACAAAAAAAAATTATTATTAATTTTATAATATAAAATAAGATAGATTTCAATAAATTATTCCTTAAACATGAGTATTCCTCCTAAAATTATAATCCTAACAACTTCACACTATAAGATCCCTTCTTATCGGTCCCAATGTCATGTAGCAAGACAATCACTCAATCCTCAAAAGTCATAAGGTTGAATGATTTTAATTTTCTTATCGGTCCAAATGTCATGTAGCAAGACAAGACAAACACTCGATCCTTAAAAGTCATAAGGTTGAATGATTTTAATTTTCTTGTAGGTCCAAATGTCATGTAGCAAGACAAACACTCAATCCTCAAAAGTCATAAGGTTGAACGATTTTAATTTTCTTGTCTGCGGAAGATATTCACATGTAAATTTCTTAGAATTTTTTAAAAAAGATTAATGTAACGGTATCTTTGATACCGTGGTAAAAAATGATTCGTAACTTTAATTTTAAATTAGAAGATCTATAACTATTAATTAATAAAATAATAAAATACACACCTAGAATTTTTTACTGTCGAAAAAAATAAAAATATAATATTAAAAAATAATTTTCGGTATCTTAACACTTCCCTTTAAAAAGGGTAGTCAATCGACTCTCCCAAGTCTTCCTTGTACTTGGACGCTTCTGTCAATCACAAAATACGCATCTTGAATGTGTGGCGAGAAATCGCTTTTTGGGTACAAACGTGTTGGATCCATCTATAATCACAAGGTACACATCTTGAATATATTACTGGAAAGACCCAAAATGACCTCTTAATTGGACTGTCCTTGCCAACATCATATCTCGAGATGCCAGTCATGAGTAATACAGATTCAATAATCTTATTTTTTTATCGGATTTTTTATATCATGTATTGCGATATAGATTTTAACGTCAAATAAGTGGATCTTATTAATATTCGATGATGGAGATTATATCATATTATTTGAGATAAAAAACTTATTAAGAAACTTGATAATTATTTGAGCCGCACCAATTGCTTAACAATTCTCTTCTCTTTTTTTTTTTTTTTTTGCTGAAAAAAAACGGATGGGACAGAAGAGAGCGTCTAGAGACTATTCCGATAGGTTTTCACTGGTGGGATTATGAGTTCCCTGGCCGCACTCATAGAAAACAAACTTAGTTAGACTAGTGTAGGGGATTTATCCGCACGTTCGGGATGTCCTCCCCCCACAGAAGGATTTCAGCTGACCTGTGCACGTTCGGCAGTAGCCTTTACCTCTCAGTGCCCGCAGGAGCTTCGTCCCACATCGACTGAGAGTCGTCTTCCCCCCTCGCATATAAGCCCTTGCACTCAAAGGAGGAGGTACCCACTAGCGACCTGATCAGGTGCCTAGTGGGTACCTCCTCCTTTGAGTGCAAGGGCTTATATGCGAGGGGGGGAGACGACTCTCAGTCGATGTGGGACGAAGCTCCTGCGGGCACTGAGAGGTAAAGGCTACTACCGAACGCGCGCAGGTCAGTTGAAATCCTTCTGTGGGGGGAGGACATCCCGAACGCGCGGATAAATCCCCTACAAAAAAGGCGCCTTTCTGTAAGGGGTAGAACCCTCTACTAAGGATTTCGGCTTGACCTGGGTTAACCCACGCGGGTGACCCCCCAGTAGCCTTTACCTCTCAATGCCCGCAGGAGCTTCGTCCCACATCGACTGAGAGTCGTCTTCCCCCCTCGCATATAAGCCCTTGCACTCAAAGGAGGAGGTACCCACTAGCG
>CAUOFW020001725.1:1843791-1942558 GCA_963454935.2 Ilex paraguariensis | reverse complement strand
GGGGGAGGGGGGACTAACTGTACCCGAATTATTAGTTGTTCTTAGTACTCTTTCTGTTCTTAAATATTTGTTATTTTATATAAATTTTTTGTTTCATAATATGTATCGTTTAATGAAATTAAAACATAGTTAATATTTTTTTTCTAAATTTATCTTTAATTTTTCAATACATTAGATTATGTGAAAGTTAAGTGTCTTTCATATTTCTTTCCTTCTCAATACGTATTAAAAAAAAATATTTTAGTCTTGTGCAATTATTTTTACCCATATTAGAACTATTTAATATCTTCCTTAATTTCATTGTAAAAACCTTAAACAACAGATATTTAGGAACGGACGAATAACATTTACGCAATTTCCAAGTAAATTCATGCACTGCCATGTTTGTATATACTATCCGCATTCTCATAATTTAAGTTCTAAGCTCTATGCATTAAATCTAGCAACCAGCAGGCTATAACCAAAATGACTTTCCCACTCACTTCTGTGTGTACACTCATTTATTTTCTTCTCATTTTCTCCAACTATGGAACCTTTACATCTGCACAGACAAAAACCACGAGCATCGGAGCAATCATTGACGATGATACTCGTATCGGAAAGGAAGTGAAGGCAGCCATGAAAGTAGCTGCTCAAAACTTCAACAGCTCCTCATTGTACCACAAATTATCTCTTCATTTTCGCAACACTGGTGGAAATCCTCTCCAAGCAGCTTATGCAGGTGATTACCCTTGTTGGCTTAGTTTCCTGATTCTCTTGTTTTCTAACTGGTACACACAAGCATGTATACTAATAGATATATGGTTGGCAGATTTTTGTGGATTTAAAAAAAAAACAAAGGCATTGTTGTAAACTATCTGAAATCTTTTAAAGAAGTCCTTTTAACTTTTTCAAAAGAAGTTGCTGAAGTAACAAGAGTGTCAAAGTGTACAATCTAAATCCAACAAGAAAAGAAGGCCGAGTTGGGAAATTTCAGCTCCAGCACCAAACAATTTTTTTTGTTTTTGTCTCGGTGGGGGCAACCTATTCATAGTGGATTAAAAAATAAATTTGTCTAATTAGATTTAAGTTTAAGAGTTCATCATCATGTTCGTAACAAATGAGATAATAGACTACACATAATCAAAATATAATCTATAAATTCAAAATATAATCCCAACTAGAATTTCAAAAAATCAATTAAAGAAATTTAATCATACGGAAGAAAAATAGCACTAACCAAGAATTTCAGATAACCAATCTGAACATGAGCTTTAACAAAAATCCAAAATAGTTGAGAGGTGACCCAAGACGAAAAAAAAAAAAAAACAACTTACATTAGTCCATAAATAATATACCAAACAACCATCAATTATACAAGAGTTAAATTAATTTTCTAATATAAAAAATTTTATTTAAGATTAGTGCTAATACTACTATAAAAAAATTTGATTAATTGATTACCTCTCCTTAACTTCAACATAATCTTATAAGATTTCTTCAAATTTGATTCCAGGGCTAAGAAATAATCTTCCAGGGCTAACACATGACCTTTAACAGTTTAACTTCCTATCAAATAGATACACAAGTGGGGACGTATAGAGTAAATTTTAGTTTGACCCCTTAATGATTCCCTTTATCTAATATTGTCTCATCAAGAATCACTTTTCTCACATTGAACCTTCAACTATTATTACTCGTTTCACATTACCCTCAACCTTGACATTTATACCGCCAACTTCTACTTTTTATTTCACATTACTACAATTATAGACATTAAATTTACATCAACAACGTGTTAGATCATTAAATTTTGGTTAATATGAAATTAATTCAGATAGTTGAGGGGATAATATGAAAAACTTATCAGTTGAGGGGATAAAGTGAGATTGGGATCATAGCTAGTTAGAGTGGTAAAAGTATTATTTCCCTGAAACTAATAAACATAATTTCTTCTGATCATGTAAGTTTTCAGTAACAATAAATCCAAGTCAACCTAAAGTTAGTTCNGTTAGAGTGGTAAAAGTATTATTTCCCTGAAACTAATAAACATAATTTCTTCTGATCATGTAAGTTTTCAGTAACAATAAATCCAAGTCAACCTAAAATTAGTTCTCTAGAAAATTAAGAAAACTATTAATTGGTGTCCTTTAATGGTGCTAGTTTTGATAAGAAAAAAAAACTATGGTAGAGATATTTGGATTGACTTTAATTTTTTTTATTTTTTTTGACAGCTGAAGAACTTCTTAAAGAGAATAATGTTGAAGCCATTATAGGCATGGAGACATGGGAGAAAGCAGTCCTAGTTGCCGATGTTGGAAATCGAGCTCAAGTGCCAATTATTTCATTTGCATCAGCTTCAATCAAGCAACCGATAATGCCGCCCCATTTGCCTTTCTTGGTTCAAATGGCAACCAATGTCACTGAACAAATTATATGCATCACGGAGATTATTCGCTCATTCAACTGGCGAAAAGTCATAGTAATCTATGAGGCTAACTATTATGGAACCGATTTCGGAATGTTTGTTGCATTATCTAATTCACTCAAAGATCATGGCGTAGAAATTGAATATCGTCTCATTCTTCCATCATTTTCCTCTCTATCTGATCCAAAAGGCTTTGTTAGTGAAAATGTAGCTGAGCTGTTGAGTAAACAATCCATGGTTTTTATTGTTCTTCAAATATCTTCATCAATGGCTGCTCATTTGTTTAGACAAGCAAAGCAGATGAGGCTTATTGGGAGAGATTCAGCATGGATAATTGCAGACCCATTTGCGAGCCTCTTGGATTCTGTTAATACTTCTGTTATATCCTCCATGGAAGGTGCTCTAGGAATCAAGACATATTTTGTTGAAGACAGTAGGTCTTTTCTGGACTTCAGGCAACAGTTTCGACGAGTTTTCCAATCAGATTACCCTGAGGAAGAAAACTCCGAGATGGGAATTCATGCCCTACGAGCATATGATAGCATTACTACCATTGCAAATGCCATAAACCGAACAGGTAGTTGGCTGAGAATTGAAATTGAAATTTATAGTTTAAAAAGGGGAAGAGAAAATTACGCATAGACCCCTTCTATGTCCCTTGTTTCACATTACCCCTAAACTTTACGCTTTTTAACATTACCTCTTAAGATATTGCTTAAGTTCACATCCGCCCAATCATAACTTTGTTCATTTTTCTCATGATAAATCAGAACAAAAATGACATTCCTCCAAATTAAAGAGAAAAATACTATATCTAACATTGTGGAATTCCATTTTTACTTTGATTTGCTATGAAAATTTGGATAGAAAGTTAACTATTAAAGGAGTATGAAACTCAAGTAATTATTTTAAGGTGTAATACGAGAAATTGGATAGTTTAAGGATAATGTGAAATGACGGTGTAGTTTAGGGGGTCTAATTATAATTTTCCCATTGAGAAATTTATTTTGGTATTTCTTTATTATCTCGGATTTATTTGATTTTATTTCCTAATTTCTAATTTTTCACTTATTTTGGAGTAGAGTTATATTTTGAATATTGGATTTCTGGATTTTGGAGTAGGGGATAACGTTAATATTGGTTCTTCTCAATTTTCTTACACTTCTTTAAATTCTTCACAATTTTTTCAATTTCTTCTCTATTTTCTTATTCTCTCCCAATTCACGCTTCTTGGTCTGCATCAGGTAGTAGTGGTAATGGTTTCACTACACTGCTGAAAAGTATTTTATCAAGCAACTACATTGGTTTAAGTGGTGATATTAGTTTCCATGGAGGAGAGCTAGTTGGATCCTCTCTATTCACAATTGTAAACGTCATCGGAAAAAGATACAAAGAGCTCGGCTTTTGGTCATCATCGATAGGGTTTTCAGAGAGCCTTGTTAATGGAGAAATTGATCAGAAGATGCGGGGTGATTCCATGGACGCATTGGCCGGTTTGGTGAGTTGGTCCGGGGACCTAAAAGTGGATCCACGAGGTTGGCCCATGCATAGTAATGCCACGCCTTTGAAGATTGGAGTTCCTAGAAACACCACTTTCCCGGAATTTGTGAAGGTGGATTGGAATTCAAATTTGAATAAATGGAGCGTTTCTGGTTTCTGCATTGATGTCTTCTATGAGGTGCTGAATATTTTGGAGCCTAGTTATCCTCTACCTCATGTATTTGTACCATACACTGGCACCTACAATGACCTAGTTGATCATGTGGCTAACAAGGTACGTAATAACTCTATTCTTAACATCATTCCTTGTAGTCTTCCTATGTATCATTAATTATCGTATGCACAACTAAAACATATTAGTGAAATAACAATCACGACTCATGCAATGCACAAAATTTGCATTTATCACATCCCTACCTCTGTCCTCAATCCCACTCCCATTATGATTTTGTTAAAATCTTAGTTGGTTGAATTTTGAAAAAGGATTACATAATAACATATAGTTAGCGTGATATATTTGAATTATCTAGGTGTTTGTTGTTGATTGGAAGAAAATTTGTTTCTAATTTACTAACTCAAAAATACGAAAACTAAACAAATGGAGATGGAAAGTGTCTGTAGCACTTTATGCTCTGGAGCGGAACCACCTAATTTCTCGTATTATGTGTTTTACTACTTTAATTTGTTGGTTGTTTTTGTGACTTTTTTGCATAATAGTTTTTTACAAAGATTTTATGTTTGAAATGTGTACTATAATTAATTTCAGACATTCGATGCTGTGATTGGCGACGTAACTATACTAGCAAATCGATCAAAATATGTGCAATTTACGGCGCCATACGCCGAATCAAGCTTATCAATGATAGTAACGGTGAAGCCCAAGCATGGAAAGGCATGGATTTTCTTGATGCCTTTCACCATGGAAATGTGGGCAGTGACCGCTGCCTTGTTGCTCTACACTGTGTTCATAATTTGGCTTTTGGAGCGTCAATCGAATCCAGAGTTTGCAGGCCCATGGCACAATCAACTAGCGACTTCACTTTGGTTCACATCCACCTCACTATTCTTTGCACATAGTAAGTGTCCTTTTCAACAATTACAGATTGTGCGGTAATTCTGCATTACTAAAGGTTACTATTTTTAAAGGAAAACTTACTACTAATTGATATAATTCATATTAGACCACTTCAAGTGTCTGACGACGCAGACCATATCAAGTCTTTGTTGATTGTAAAGTATAACAATACATAATACAACACATAAAATAAGAGCTGAATAAATCAATGGAGGTGGAATTTTAATGATACAAATCTAAATTTTAACTCAATCTAATAATATATATACTAGTTATTATTTGTGACTGAATAGCCAAATTGGTTACATCTGCTGTAATTCTCTGAAAGTGTTGAATGTACTTGGTTTTATGTAATAAATTGCTTTATCAGACAGACCATAACTCAAACACTTGTCGCATTATCACAGGGGAAAGGGTTCAAAATAGTTACACTCGTGTAGTGGTGGTGGTATGGCTCTTCGTTGTCTTAGTCTTATCCTCAAGCTACACTGCAAGTTTCTCCTCAATGCTCACTGTCCAACGTCTCAAACCGAACATAACAGACATAGAGTGGCTACAGAAGAACAATGCACCAGTAGGTTGTGACAACGATTCGTTTATAAAACAGTATCTACAGAATGTGCTTCAATTTAACCCCCAAAACATCAAGGGCATCAGCAGGGAAAATGAATACGTTACCGAATTCGAGAATGGCAATATCATTGCAGCATTTCTTGAACTCCCTGAATCAAAGGCCTTTATGAATCAATTTTGCAAGGGATACACTGTTGTCACACCCACAAATGGAATTACTCACAGATTTGGAGGCTTTGGGTTTGTGAGTAGTCACTGGAACTCTTTATACTATTTTGAATAGGACTACAAATGGACTAAATCGAGCCAAGATCATGACCATTTGGGTCCAGCTTGTTTGTTCACATAGAGAGTTCAGGCTTGGCATGGGATCTTTATACTTCACTTGTTTGTTTGCATATAGTATCTACTATATGATATATACATAATATTATATGTTCAGGAGCCTAGACGAGGCGAACACGAGCCTAGGCTTGTTTATGTTTATGTTCACAAGTCGAACACTTGCCTAGACAAGATGAACACAAGCATAGACTTTGTAAGGGGTAGAACCCTCCACTCAGGATTTCGGCTTGACCTGGGTTAACCCACGCGGGCGACCCCCCAGTAGCCTTTACCTCTCTTCGCCAATAGGACCCTTTCCTAAGGCAATCCCACATCGGAAGAGAGTCGTCTTCCCCCCTCGCATATAAGCCCTTGCACTCAAAGGAGGAGGTACCCACTAGCGACCTGATCAGGTAGCTAGTGGGTACCTCCTCCTTTGAGTGCAAGGGCTTATATGCGAGGGGGGAAGACGACTCTCTTCCGATGTGGGATTGCCTTAGGAAAGGGTCCTATTGGCGAAGAGAGGTAAAGGCTACTGGGGGGTCGCCCGCGTGGGTTAACCCAGGTCAAGCCGAAATCCTGAGTGGAGGGTTCTACCCCTTACAGACTTCCTTATGCTACACATGCCGAACATGAGACCTTTTTTTTTTTTTTCATATGTTCATCAGCCTAGACAATCCCAACAAGTCATGGTTCGGGCTTGGCTTGTTTATTCAACGAGCTTTAAAACTATGTCCGAGCTCAATTCATTTATAAAAGTGAACATACTTGAGCAAGTTTGGATACAAAGCTATCCATGAACAGGTCGGTTCATTTATGACTCTTATTTTGAATTTTTTTGCTTGTTATAAAAATTAATATCATTACGCAGGTATTTCCAAAAGGCTCTCCAATTGCTGATGTTGTCTCCCNCCCCCCCTCGCATATAAGCCCTTGCACTCAAAGGAGGAGGTACCCACTAGGCACCTGATCAGGTCGCTAGTGGGTACCTCCTCCTTTGAGTGCAAGGGCTTATATGCGAGGGGGGGAGACGACTCTCAGTCGATGTGGGACGTAGCTCCTGCGGGCATTGAGAGGTAAAGGCTACTGGGGGGTCGCCTGCGTGGGTTAACCCAGGTCAAGCCGAAATCCTTCAAGTGGAGGGATGAGATCTNCTTTGCTCAGCAGTCACTTCCACCATATGTTATGTACTATTTGCAACTCGCCAGTCACATACGGGACATATTACTTTGATTTATAGCACTATGTTGTACAAGTTGGTTGGGTTAGTAGAGTATTTGCGTATCATAGTGAGAAAACTTCAAGGTACAACTCCAAACACTGTTCACGCATTAGGAGTTTATGACTGCAGCTCTTCTATTGCGGAGTATACAAGTTCTTCAGAGACTCCAAAGCAATCTCAAGCATTGACGTCGCTTGAAGTTCAAATAACCAATCTTGATGAAGAAAGGCGTGTTCCTTTGTGACCTGCATTCTCAAGTTCGAGTTATAGAAAGATTTATTGGGAGTAACACATATGTCTGATTTTTTTAGATGTGATGAATGATGGAAATTGAGTCACATTCATTGACGTGTGCACTATTTTTCCTTCTTACTCCATTTACATAGATATGTCACAAGATGGGTGCCACCCTCCTTATTGTCTTGCTCATTATCTATAATACAAAGGCTATCTATCGTTGTTTTTTTTCATTTTTTCTTCTGCTTTTTGTTTCTTCTTTCCAATTTGTTGATTATGTGATTAGAACAAGTGAGCCACTCATTAGTGACCTAGAAGTTTTATATAAATATTACCCAGACGTAAACAACAAATTATATATACTTATGTTTTTGTCAAGCTCTTGATGTTTGATAAAGGCCTCCAACTATCTTAATGACTTAAAACCGTATTTGGCCCCTAAATTTTAGTCTAAGCTTCAATCAAGCCAATAAAATATCTCGATTTAGCCATCCTGCTTTTAAGTTGTTCCAATTTAGACCTTCATGCCGTCTCCTTAGAAATCTTAATGGAAAATGGATTATCTATTTGATCGAGTTTGTAAATAATCAATTTTTTTCCAGTTAGCAAGATAAGGTTAATGAATAAGATTTCATCCAAATTCGATCAAATATTGTGTTCCTCACCCATTAGTTTGCTCAATCAACGTGTTTTCACAAGTTGACTTGCCAAAAAAATATTTGTGATCTTTAATAAGGAAAATTGCACTCCATATCCACTTACCCTTAATCTAACTAAAATGTTTACTTGTTATTCCATTCAGTAACTTTTGCACCTTTGAAATCTACGCTCATATCACATTACTAGCACCTTTTGCTCATCCACGTTGAAATACACCATCAGTTTGGTGCTGTCTGTGGGAAACGACTGTTCCTGTTATAAATAAACTGATCTTTCAGTGACTGATGATATCAACGCGAAACATGAGCCGAAGTCAGACAAATCCACCACGGATGCAAGATCAACAAGAAGCTACTAATAGCAGACAATCTGAGAACGTCCAAGAGACCAATCCACCCGTGGGGGGTCTCCCCATGAATAACGAGATGAAGGCCCTTCGCCTCGTCAATCAACGCTTGCTGAAACAAAACATAGAACTCTTAAAGCTCTTACAATGCCCATAGGAGGCGCGACAGGCTTAAAAAGGCCAGAACAACCCACCACCTAGGGAGCAACCACACCTCGACCCTCTCAGAGAAGTCAACAAAGAAGGGGAGACGTTAGAGATCGCTTGGGACCACCTTATCCAGAGTTGCAGCCGAGGTAAGCATCTCAACAGGTCCCTCCACTTACCGCAACAATATCGCAAATCTTGTATGAGTTACAAAACGAAAAATTCCTAAGGTAGCCACCCCGGATAAAAGCAGACCCGACGAAAATTTTACCCCACTCCTGGTATGCAGAACATCTTAGGAAATTTTATCAGTAAGTTTGTCCTGTAATATGATTATTAGTAAAGCAGCAAGTTTGTGGTTCATTCACTCTTCCGAAGAGCCCGGGAGCTCACGACAAACTCATTAGTCCGTAATAAGAGCCTTAGAGCTCACGATGAACTCATTAGTTCATAAAAAGAGCCCTAGAGCTCAAGATGAACTCGTTAGTTCATAAAAAGAGCCCTAGAGCTCACGACGAACTCTTTAGTTCATAATAAGAGCCTTAGAGCTCACGATGAACTCGTTAGTTTATAAAAAGAGCCCTGGAGCTCACGATGAACTCGTTAGTTCATAAAAAGAGCCTTGGAGCTCACGACAAACTCCTTAGTTCGTAATAAGAGTCCTGGAACTCACGACGAACTCATTAGTGCATAATAAGATCCTTGGAGGTCACGAGAATTTCGTTAGTTCATAAAAAGAGCCCTGCAGCTCAGGACGAACTCATTAGTTCGTAATAAGAGCCCTGAAGCTTACGACGAACTCATTAGTCCGTAATAAGAGTCTTAGAGCTCACGATGAACTCGTTAGTTCATAAAAAGAGTCCTAGAGCTCACGACGAACTCGTTAGTTTGTAATAAGAGACCTGAAGCTCACGAAAAACTCATTAGTTCGTAATAAGAGCCCTATAGCTCACGACGAACTCATTAGTCCGTAATAAAAGCCTTAGAGCTCATGATGAACTCGTTAGTTCCTAAAAAGAGCATTGGAGCTCACGACGAACTCCTTAGTTCATAAAAAGAGTCCTGGAGCTCACGACGAACTCCTTAATTCGTAATAAGAGCCCTCGAGCTCACAACGAACTCATTAGTTCGTAATAAGAGCCCAGGAGCTCACGACGAACTCATTAGTCTGTAATAAGAGCCTTAGAACTCACGATGAACTCGTTAGTTCCTAAAGAGAGCCTTGGAGCTCACGATGAACTCGTTAGTTCATAAAAAGAGCCTTGGAGCTCACGACGAACTCCTTAGTTCGTAATAAGAGCCTTGGAGATCACGACTAACTCATTAGTTCGTAATAAGAGCCCTGGAGCTCACGACGAACTCATTAGTCCGTAATAAGAGCCTTAGAGCTCATGAGGAACTCATTAGTTCATAAAAAGGGCCCTAAAGTCCACGAGGAACTCGTTAGTTCATCAAAAGAGCCCTAGAGCTCACGACGAACTTCTTAGTTTGTAATAAGAGACCTAGAGCTCACGATGAACTCATTAGTTCGTAATAAGAGCCCTAGAGCTCACGACGAACTCATTAGTTTGTAATAAGAGCTCTGGAGCTCACGACGAACTCATTAGTTCATAATAAGAGCCTTAAAGCTCACGATGAACTCATTAGTTCTTAAGAAGAGCCCTGAAGCTCACGAGAAACTCGTTAGTTCATAAAAATAGCCCTGGTGCTCACGACGAACTCCTTAGTTCGAAATAAGAGCCCTGCAGCTCACGCCGAACTCATTAGTCCGTAATAAGAGCCTTAGAGCTCACGATGAACTCGTTAGTTCATAAAAAGGGCCCTAGAGCTCACGACGAATTCCTTAGTTCATAATAAGAGCCCTAGAGCTCACGATGAACTCATTAGTCCGTAATAAGAGCCCTGGAGCTCACGAGGAACTCGTTAGTTCCTAAAAAGAGCCCTGAAGGTCATGAGAAACTCGTTAGTTCCTAAAAAGAGACCTAGGGCTCATGACGAACTCATTAGTTCGTAATAAGAGCCCTGGAGCTCACGACGAACTCATTAGTTTGTAATAAGAACCCTGGAGCTCAAGACGAACTCATTAGTCCGTAATAAGAGCTTTAGAGCTCATGAAGAACTCGTTAGTTCCTAAAAAGAGCCCTGGAGCTCACGATGAACTCATTAGTTCGTAATAAGAGCCCTAGAGCTCACGACGAACTCATTAGTCCATAATAAGAGCCTTAGAACTCACGATGAACTCGTTAGTTCGTAAAAAGATCCCTAGAGCTCACGAGGAACTCGTTAGTTCATAAAAAGAGCCTTGGAGCTCACGATGAACTCATTAGTTCATAATAGGAGCCTTGGAGCTAACGACGAACTCATTAGTCCGTAATAAGAGCCTTAGAGCTCACGAAGAACTCTTAAGTTCATAAAAAGAGCCCTGGAGTTCACGACGAACTCATTAGTTCCTAAAAAGAGCCCCGGAGCTCACGACGAACTCATTAGTCTGTAATAAGAGTCTTAGAACTCACGATGACCTCGTTAGTTCCTAAAAAGAGCCCTGGAGCTCACGTAGAACTCATTAATTTGTAATAAGAGCCCTGGAGCTCTTATTCACGATGAACTCATTAGTCTATAATAAAAGCCTTAGAGCTCACGAGGAACCTTTAAGTACATAAAAATGAGATTAGTAGCTCTCGCTCAACTCCTATGTTCATCACAACGATCTGGGCCACCTATGGTGGGGAGCTTAAGAAGAAAAACTCTTTCAGAAGAAGTTGTAGAACCATGAGGTCTACAAGTCCAACATCCTAAAAAACCCAGACAGTTTGCAAGTCCAGAATTGAACTCGGCAGCCTTATTCCCACTAAAGATAAAGCTATGCCAGACACCGCCAAGCGTTCAAGAACAAGATTGTTTTAAGCTCCATGCCTCTCAGTTCACCACAACCTAAGCTCGGCTGCATAAACCTACAGAATCGCCAAAGCCAGCATGAAACGCAAGGAGTAGCTGGTGATGAGATTTACCACTTACTCTCATCCAATAAGCTCAAGTATGAAACTCCCAAAGCATTCTTGCTTCAGGAAGAGCTCAACACTTCTTAAAGCAAGGGGGACAAGGAAAGACTAAAGTAAAAATGCACAGCTAGAGCACATTTGAAGTCGCTGATTGGGAAGTCATTACTGTTACATCCTAAGTTCAGCCCTTGCCCAAGCCAGCTCAGCCAAGAGTTGAGGGGCAACTGATGATACTCAGAATAATTCCCGAGCAGGGGCTCGGGAATGGAGGTCAGGTATGTTGAGCTCAGAAAGTCAGAACTATGCAAAGCTCAGAAAACTAGAGCTAGAGCTCCCCTTAAGCGAGATAATAAGCTGAAGCAATGAGGAAGCAATTGGATATTACAAAAAACTCTACTGGCGGTTTGAAGTAACACTCAAGGCACAAAATCCTCAACCAACCAAGATATTCTCCTAGATTAAGGAGAATTTCTCGGATAGATGGCGAGGATCACGGATCAGATCCTATAGATTAAGGGTCACCCCTATAAATACCATGTAACGCCCCCATCAGAAAGGGGGACCGAATGACCAAGAACCCTAGTAGCATATCTTACATTCTGTAAACCTTTTGGTATAGTAAATAGAGAAGAAAAGGAGCAAGAACATCCATTGAAGAGTGGACTAGCCGAGCTCCCGAGCCGGTAAACCACTATATTTTTGCTGTGTACACCCATTTAATCCCCTCAATATTTGATTCCATCATCATACACGAGCCTTGAAGCTATGATCCACGCTCATCTCACGTTACTAGCACCTTTTGTTCATCCACGTTGAAATACACCATTAAGACCAACCAAGGATGTTGTTTGGGCTGGTCAATTCGAGCTTAATCTGATACATTTTGAAAGTGGACATAGAATTTCAATATTCGAATTGGTCTTAAGGGCTTTATAGGCACAATCCACTTTTAACCCAAATTTCAATCAACATAGTTTAGAAAAGGGAATTAAACCGAAGTGAAATTGTATTTTAGTCCAGCCTAAACCTATAATTCTACTTGGTATCTCAAGGTTTAAACATACTAATTGACTGACAATTGTGTTTGAAACATGAAACTATCATTAAACCTCCATCTTGCACATTATTTTTCGTATATTTTTTTCTTGAGGTACCAATTTTACTATAAAAAAATAAGGAAACAAAAAAGCCACGAAAAAAATATATATGTTCAGCCCAACACCAACACATTGCACAACATTATGTTCGCCTCTGCCTCCGCCTCCACCCAACACCAACTGTTGGAGTTAATTACAAAATATTCAAACTCATAGGAGAACAATTTCTTGAAATTAAAACTTGAAAGGTGACTGACAAACTACCAAAAGTTAAAGGGAGTATTTTATAATTAACTCTTGATTAAAAAATGAGGATATGCAATATAGCTCAAGATACTAGGTAAAAGATAATATTGTTATAAATTGAGATCCTAGATAACTGCTTTCTTCTCATATTGCTAGAAGAGTATAGAATATTGGGTTAATCTAACTTTTCACCACGAAAGATGCTTCGATTCTTAATTTACACCCTCAAACATTAAATAACTCAATTTACACTCTCAATGTTATGAATTAGTAACAATGTAGACCAGACCTTGACTGTCATTTAGTTTTCTATCATAAATTGAAGCATGTGAGGTGCAAGTACTTCAAACATGAGCATGAGGTATGTTCATTGTTGTAGATTTTCGTCTGCGATCAATTTGACATAGTTTTGTGTATTGAAAATAAGATTTCATTAATCAGATTGATACTAACCCTACCATGGGGTGTCTAATAGAGTTATTGACTTTCAAGATTCCTAGGTACGGTTGGCTTATCATCCATGATAGCTTGTCAAAGGTCCCCAATATGGCTCTTCAGTTACCTTATTGGATAGGTTGTGTACTTGATCATGGCCTAGCTCCTTCAGCTTATAACTGCTCATTTTAGCTCAAACAACTTGTCTCCCAGCTCTTGACAGAGGTTGCTTGCAACTCACTTGGGAGCATTTCAACAGTTGTTCTTTCAAGACAGTTGTTGCTTTTATGTGCTCTCATCTTATTTATAGCTTCTGTACACAACTCATCCCGTCTTTCAACTATGCTTTCAACTCATATCAGCTATTGATACTATCAACTGTCATTATTATTTCTAGAGTTGTATCTCAATGCCACATTATTTTTGGATTCTCCTTGGACAGCCACTGCACTGGCTGGACTGTTTTCTGAAGTTTACACTATTCACATCACTATTCAGCTAGTTGCATGCTAAATTTGATGGACTCCTTCTTTGGGATTTCATCTGGATTTTTAGCTGGACTATTTATTATGAGTTTAAAAAACAACATCTTTAGGTTAATTTATTTTTATTTATTTCTTGTACTAAGCATGCTTTTTTGTTATTCTTTAATTATTTTAATGTAATTAGATTGCATTGAGGGGTAAGGTACATACGTCCCCCTAGCTAAGTGTAATTTAACTTTTCAAATCAATAAAATTTTCTCATACTGTCGAGGTTCACAAAAAAAAAATCAGTTTATTATTTAATAAAGGCTCTTTGTTTCCTATTTCAATGGGAATCAATATAGATAAAATATTTGTATTATATTAAATATATGGTATGCATGTGTTTTACATTATTGATAATCTGGTATAGAGAGTTTGACTTATGCACAAAATATTAGATTCTTGGATCCTTGTATAGTATAAGTAAATGTTCATAGTCTTAGATAGAATTGATCACACCATCAGTAGGATTATAGTGCAATCTTCTGTCATAGTTTGTCTTGGCTATAGGAGACTGTCTGCTGTGTATTGGACATGGCCATTATTGAGGTTATTTTCTTTTTATTTAGTAAATAAGAAAATAAATACCTCATTGTTATTATGATTGCTTAAGATCTTAATCTTGAGATATTTAATTAACATGTGCATATAATGATTTTTACTTTAATTCATAAAAGAGTGAGATTCATATTTTAGTCAACAAGTTCAGTGAATTGGAAGATGACATTATTTAAATGGGTTAATGATGTCTTCTTGAAGAAGCTCATAAGTTTTGTTTACGTCAAACCCTGTAGGTGAATTTAATTATCCGACATGACAAATAAGTTGAGTGGTAGGATCTCAAAGATTAAAAGAAGTCAATTAAATATAACTGTCAGTAATTTAAATAATTGTCGGACATCCTTAATTTTAAATATAGGGAGATTATTAAGCACATAATAATGAGGAGCTTGAAATATAATTTTGAGATAAGATTCAGGAAATCAATAATAAATTTTTAGTCAATTAACTCTTTATTAATGGACCACAAGATGTTTGTTCTGCGTTGGACATAGGATTTCTAAGTCCCTTGAAAGCCTGGTCCTTATTTCTCCTCAAGATGTCTATTGTAGCGTATAAATAAATGCGTTCCTTGATTCTCTCAGTGAAAACTTTTACCCTCACATTTAGAAAAGACAGAGAGAGAAAGAGAACAAGGGAGAGAATTCTGAGGATTGCAGTTCATACTGTATTCGAATTTTTGGTGTGGAAGGATATATGTTAGAAGATCGTGAGGTTCATTGAGTATGCTATTTGTTCTGCATTTGTTCTTTGTTCGTGTGGATTTGTTAATGAAAAGTAAATCCTAATTCTGCTTTATAGAGTCAATAAACGAGTAAAATTTTTGTAATCAATTACATGTGCCGTCAACGGATCTTGGTACTATCGTTCCAACAAGTGGTATCAAAGCCTTCATTGATACCACATATATATTGTATACAACCATGTTGTCAAAGTAAAACAATTAGATGTCTATCATGATTGATGCATAGAACATAGAACTGTGATAATATTTATTTTGCAACATTCTTGTCCCTCTATTATGGTCAAATAAGTTCTTTTTTTTTTTGTTTTATGTGATTGGATCCTAAGATGGTTTATTCATTTTAATATTATTGGAAGGGTAATACAATGATTTATTTGTGTTGTAATATTGATGGTAATATGTGAATTCCCACATAAAGGCATAGACGGAGTTTTCCTAAAGTACTTGAACTGGCCACGTATAGCGGAGTTTTCCATGACACTTAGCCAAGAAACTCCCATGATGTAGGACTTTCATATAATAGCTTTAGATTGTACACTAAAAGTAAAAGGGTTACATCAAGACACTACGAGGAAACAANGTTGCTCCACGGTATAGATTCAGTCATTAGTTCCCAAACAATGACCCCAAAACTGAAGACATCTGACCTGCCCAGCATAGAGAATACATAATTGGCAAAGCCTTCTACATGACCACACTCACACAAGAGTAAAAAGATGGATAAACATGTCCCTTCTTGTCGATTATTTTTGGGTTTTTTTTTTTTTTTTTGGGGGGGGGGGGTGTGGGGTGTGATCAAGCAGTTATGAAATGGGCTAATTACAAATTTACACCCTTCAAGTTTAGATTGTGTAGCAATTAACTCACTCTAATCTCAATTTAAAAAATTTGCCCATTAAAATTTCTAGATGACTAAATTAACTGATTTCGTGGATGGAGATATAAAATTCTTAAACTACGCTCAACCTTAATGTTATATACTTCTTTCTAATGTTTCCTCCAATTTGTGTGTGTGTTTTAACTTTAGAATTAAAATTAGAGGGAGTTAATTGGTCCACAACCCAAATTGGACTGGACAATTTGCAATTAACCCATGTAAAATGCAATTTTGGTACACCATCAAGTAAACTTAATAATTGAAAATTATTCAAGTTGATTGAAGTAAGTAAGTTTGAAATTAAAATGATGCAGACTTGACCCACAAATAACTACATTATATATATTTTTTTATAAAAGGATTAAATCACAACTTGTAAACATGTCACTTATCAATATAGACTTTTAAACAACAATATTATTCATAGAAATATTATCCTAACAAAACGACAAAAAAAAAAAAATACTAAATATATCCTACTTCAAAAAAAAATCTTCATTTGTCCAAGATTACTTCTTATTGGTGCAATTCAACAATGTCATGCAGCAAGACAAACACTCATGATCCTCAAAAGTCGTAGGATAGTTTACTTGTCTACCGATGGTTTTAATATGTAAATTTTCTAGAATCTCTTTTAGGGTTCTTCGTATTACTCTAAATATTACAACTCACAAGGCTCAATACTGCTGACACAAAAGGCTTATCCAAACCCGAGGTCTTTCTTGTATGGCTCTTCTATTAATCACATGGTAGGCATCTCCCGATGTGTTATACTTAAATTCTAAATAACTACAATCGTTCATTGATTACTGATGTCTGTTAAACTCGAGAGACAAGATTCAATCAAACCCAGAATATTTGAGTTTAAGAGTACCCCAAACTTACTCCACCAAGGGACCTATCCAAAAAATTATGACTTGATCTTAAAATATTATAGTTTTTATCACGATACCTTCTTCATAACTATACTCATCCTTTAACTTCCGAAACTATACTATTTTTTTTCGAGGAGGGGGAGGAAACTATACTCTCATATTTCAAGAAGAGTATAGAATATTGGGTTAATCTAATTTTCACCCCGAAAGATACTTCAATTCTTAATTTACACCTTCAAACATTAAATAACTCAACTTACACCCTCAATGTTATGAATTAGTAGCAATGTAGACCAGACCCAAACTGTTGTTCAGTTTTCTTTCATAAATTGAAGCACGTGATGTGCAAGTGCTTCAGAGATAAGGATGAGGTATCTTCGTTGTTGTGGATCTTTGTCTGTGATCAAATTGACACAATTTTGTGTATCGAAATAAGATTTCAATAATCAAATTGATACTAACCCTACCATGTGGTGTTTGATAGAGTTATTGGCTTTCAAGATTCATAGGTGCGGCTAGCTTATCATCCATGATAGTTTATCAAAGGTCCCCAATATGGCTATTCAGGTACCTTATTGGATAGGTTTTATACCTGAGCATGGCCAAGCTCCTTCAGCTTATTTCTACTCTTTTCAGCTCAAACAACTCCCAGCTCCTGACAGAGGTTGCTTGTAGCTCATTTGGGAGCATTTTAGCTGATGTTCTTTGAAGAAAGTTGGTGCTTTTATGTGCTCTCAATTTATTTATAACTTTTGTACACGACTCCTCTTGTCTTTTAGCTATGCTCTCAGCTCATACCAGCTGTTGATACTATCAGCTGTCATTATTATTTCTAGAGTTGTATCTTAATGCCACATTATTTTTGGCCTCTCCTTAGACAACCACTACACTGGCTGGACTGTTTCTGAAGTTTACACTGTTCTTGTGACTGTTCAGTTTGTTGCCTATTGAATCTGCTGGACTCCTTCTACTGGATTTCATCTGGATTTTTAGCTGGACTATTTATTAGGAAGTTAAAAAGCAACATGTTTAGGTTAATTCATTTTTATTTATTTCTTGCACTCAACATGCATTTTTTCTTTTCTTTAATTATTTTAATGTAATTAGATTGCATTGAGGGGTAAGGTAAATACGTCCCTTGGATAAGTGTAATTTAAATTTTAAAGTCTGTAAAATCTCCTCGCACAGTCAATGTTCACGAAAAAAAACTCAGTTTATTATTTAATAAAGGTTCGTTGTTTCGTATTTCAATGAGAATTAGTATAGATAAAATATTTGTATTATATTAAATATATGGTATGCATGTGTTTTATATTATAAATAATCTGGTGTGTCAAGTTCGGCTTATGCACAACAGATTAGATTCTTGGATCCTTGTATAGTATAACTAAAGTTCATAGTCGTAGATAGAATTGAACACACCATTGGTAGGACTATAGTGCAATCTTCTAGCATAGTTTATCTTGGCTATAAGAGACTGTCTGCTATCTCAAATTGTTGCACTATACACTTTGTGTATTGGACATAACCATTATTGAGGTTATTTTCTTTTTTTTGAGTAAATATGCGAATAAATACATCATTATTATTATGGTTGCTTAAGGTCTTAATCTTGAGATATTAAATTGACACGTGTATATAATGATTTTTACTCTAATTGATGAAAGAGTGAGATTCATATTTGAGTCAACAAACTCATTGAATTGGAATATGACATTATTCGTATTGTAGAAATTAATTATTAATGGAAACCACAATCCGGTATTTAAATTGATGATGTCCTATTGAAGAAGTTCATAAATTTTGTCCACGTCAAATCCTATAGGTGAATTTAATTATCCGACATGATAAATAATTTGAATGGTAAGATCTCAAGGATTAAAAGAAGCCAATTAAATATAATTGTCAGTAATTTAAATAATTGTCAAACATCTGTAATTTTAAATATAGGGAGATTATTAAGCACATAATAATGAGGAGTTCGAAATATAATTTTGAGATAAGGCTCAGGTGATCAATAATAAGTTTGTACTGGATTAACTTATTATTAATGGACCATAAGGTGTTTGTTCTAGATTGGACATAGGATTCTTAAGTCCATTGGAATCCCGATCCTTATTTCTCCTTAAGGTTTCTACTGTAGCATATATATAAATTCACTCATTGATTCTCTTAGTGATAACCTTTACCTTCAGGTTTAGAAAAGGCAGAGAGAGTGAGAATGAGGGAGAGAATTCTGAGGATTGCAGCTCATACTGTATTCGGATTTTTGGTGTGGAAGGATATACGGTAGAAAATTGTGAGGTTCATTGAGTATGTTGTTTGATTTGCATCTGTTCTTCGTTCATGTATATCTGTTTATCAAAAGTAAACTCTAATTCTGCTTTGTAGAGTCAATAAATGAGTAAAATTTTTGTAATCAATTATACGCGCCATAAACAGATCTTGGTACTATCTTTCCAGCAAGTGGTATCAGAGCCTTCATTGATTCTGCATATAAATTGAATACAACCATGTTGTCCAAGTAAAATGATTAGATGTATATCATGATTGATGGGTAAAACGTAGAATTGTGATAATATTTATTTTGCAGCATTCTTGTCCCCCTATTATGGACAAATAAGTTTTTTTTATCGTTTTGTGTGATTGGATCCTACTATGGTTTATTCATGGTTAATATTATTGGAAGGATTAATAAAATAATTTATTCGTGTTGTAATATTGCTAGTAATATGTAAACTCCCACATAGAGGCATAGAGGGAGTTTTCCTAAAGTACTTAAACTGGCCATGTATAGCGAAGTTTTCAATGACACTTTGCCGAGCAACTCCCATGATGTTGCACTTTCATATAATAACTTCAAATTGTATACTAAAAGTAAAAGGGTTACATCAAGAAACTACAAGGAAACAACCTTTTGAAAACTAGTTATATGGTCTGATGTGGAAATGGAGAATAGCTTTGCTGGTCTTTTGTTTCAATGGAAATAGTAATCAGCCAAGTCTTTTTTTTTTGGGTGGGGTTGTGATCAAGCAATTATGAAATGGGTTAATTACAAATTTATGCCCTTCAAGTTTAGATTGTGTAGCAATTAACTCACTCTAATTTCAATTTAAAAAATTTGCCCATTAAAATTTCTAGATGACTAAATTAACGGATTTAGTGGATGGAGATATAAAAATTCTTAAACTACCCTCAACCTTAATGTTATATACTTCTTTCCGATGTATCCTCCCATTTGTGTGTGTTTTAACTTTAGGGTGGAAATTGTTTAAATTAAAATTTGTGGGAGTTAATTGGTACACAACCCAAATTGGATGGGACAATTTGCAATTAACCCTTGTAAAATGCAATTTGGGTACACTGTCAAGTAAACTTAATAATTGGAAATTATTCAAGTTGATTTTAGTAAGTAAGTTTGAAATTAAAATGATGCAAACTTGACCCACCGATAACTACATTATTGATATTTTCTATAAAAGCATCGGGATTAAATCGCAACTTGTAAAAATGTCACTTCTCAATCTAGACTTTTCAACAACATTATTATTCATAGAAATATATTCCTAACACAACAACAAAAAAAAAGTATCTAATATATCCTACTTCAAAATCCTTCTCTTTGACTCAAAATGAAAAAAAAATCCTCATTCGTCCAAGATCACTTCTTATTGGTGTAATTCAAGAATGTCATGCAGCAAGACAAACACTCACAATCCTCAAAAGTCATAGGATAGTTTACTTTTCCACCGATTGTTTTTGATGATAACAAGAAAAATTCCAAGTTTGAGTTCAACCATCGAGATCAGGAAGGGAAGCTCACCCAGGGATGCTTGAGCTCGGAGGTTTAGACCTTGGGCTCCCGCGACCTGTGCCTCAATGAACATGAGTAGAAAACAGCTGACAACCATTAAAAGCTCCCTCAACGGTAGTAAACGTCATTCTAGGAGCAAGAACCTCAACCGCCTAAACCAACGCCTGAAATCAAGCATAACGTAACAAGGGAAAGGTGAAGATCTCGCCCCAGACTCCATGAAACTAGGAACTAAGCTATAAATACTGTATAAAGTCCTCACTTTGAGGCAAAAAATGGATATAGCACAAAGAACTGTGTAATCCCTTCATCATCTTTAATATAATTCCTAGGAGCAAGAGACACCCTTGAAGAGTAGATTAGCCAAGCTCCCGAGCTGGTGAACTACTATAACTCTTCTGTGCAATCCACCCCCTTTTCCCAGAAAAAGTAGCCACATTAATTCTAGGATACTTATAGCTCAGATCAAACCCCATTGCATACATATTCTTCTCAGATGCATTTTACACACCATCAGTTTTCATATTTAAATTTCTTGGAATCTCTTGTGGGGTTCTTCATATTACTCTAAATATTACTGTCTCAAAAGGCTCAATACTGCTAACACATAAGGCTTATCCATACCCGAGGTCTTTCTTGTCAGCCTCTTCTGTTAATCACAAGGTAGGCATCTCCCGATGTGTTATACTTAAATTCTAAATTACTACAATTGTTCATTGATCACTGATGTCCGTTAAACTCGAGAGACATGATTCAATCAAACCCATAATATTTGAATTTAAGATTACCCCAAACTTACTCCACCCAAGTGACCTATCCAAAAAATTATGACTTGATCTTAAAATATTATAGTTTTTATCACGATACCTTCTTCGTAACTATACTCGTCCTTTAACTTTCGAAACTATACCCTTTTTCCTGGGGGGTGGGAGGGGGGTTGGGATTAGGAGGGGGAGAAAATTATACTCTCATATTCCTAGAAGAGTATAGAATATTGGGTTAATCTAACTTTTCACCCCGAAAGATGCTTCGATTCTTAATTTACACCCTCAAATATTAAATAACTCAATTTACATCTTCAATGTTATGAATTAGTTGTAATGTAGACCACACTCAAACTGTCTTTCAGTTTTTTATCATAAATTGAAGCACGTGAAGTGCAAATGCTTTAGACATGAGGATGAGGTATGTTCATTGTTGTGGATCTTTGGCTGTGATTAATTTGACACAATTTTGTGTATCGAAAATAAGATTTCATTAATCAGATTGATACTAACCCTACCATGTGGTGTCTGATAGAGTTATTGGCTTTCAAGATTCTTAGGTGCGGCTAGCTTATCATCCATGATAGCTTATCAAAGGTCCCTAATATGGCTCTTCAGTTACCTTGTTGGGTAGGTTCTGTACTTGATCATGGCCTAGCTCCTTTAGCTTATAATTGTTTATTTAAGCTCAAACTGCTCGTTTCGTAGCTCCTGACAGAAGTTTCTTGCAGCTCATTTGGGAGCATTTCAACTATTGCACTTTCAAGACAGTTGCTGCTTTTATGTGCTATCAGCTTATTTATAGCTTCTGTACATGGCTCATCTCGTCTTTCAGCTATGCTCTCAGCTCATATCAGCTTATGATACTATCAGCTGTCATTATTATTTCTTGAGTTGTATCTCAATGCCACATTATTTCTGGACTCTCCTTGGACAACCACTGCACTGGTTGGACTGTTTATGAAGTTTACACTATTTACGTCACTATTCAGATGGTTGCCTGCTGAATCTGCTGGACTCCTTTTGCTGGATTTCGTCTGGATTTTTAGCTGGACTATTTATTAGGAATTTAAAAAGCAACATGTTTAGGTTAATTTAATTTAATTTATTTCTTGTACTAAGCATGCACTTTTGTTTTTCTTTAATTATTTTTATGTAATTAGATTGCATTAAGGGGTAAGGTACATACGTCCCCCTGGCTAAGTGTTATTTAACTTTTCAAATCAATAAAATCTCTTCACACCGTAGAGGTTCACAAAAAAAACTCAGTTTATTATTTAATAAAGGTTCTTTGTTTCCTATTGCAATGAGAATCAATGTAGATAAAATATTTGTATTATATTAAATTTGTGGTATGCATGTGTTTTACATTATAGATAATCTATTGTGTAGAGTTCTGCTTATGCACAGAAAATCAGATCTGTGTATAGTATAAATAAAAGTTCATAGTCTTAGATAAAATCGGACACATCATTAGTAGGATTGTAGTGCAATATTCCTTCATAGTTTGTCTTCGCTATAGGAGATTGTCTATTTTGTATTGGACATGACCATTGTTGAGGTTATTTTATTTTTATTGAGTAAATAAGAAAATAAATACTNGTGTATTGGACATGACCATTATTGAGGTTATTTTATTTTTATTGAGTAAATAAGAAAATAAATACTTCATTGTTATTATGATTACTTATGGTCTTAATCTTGAGATATTTAATTGACACGTGCATATAATTATTTTTACTTTAATTCGTAAAATAGTGAGATTTATATTTGAGTCAACAAATTCAATAAATTGGAAGATGACATTTTTTGTATTGTGAAAATTAATTATTAATGGAAACCACATCCCGGTATTTAAATGGGTTGATGATGTCTGCTTGAAGAAGTTCATAAGTTTTGTCCACGTCAAATGTTGTAGGTGAATTTAATTATTTGACTTAACAAATAAGTTGAGTGGTAAGATTTCAAAGATTAAAAGTAGCCAATTAAATATAATTGTCGAACATCTTTAATTTTAAATGTAGGGAGATTATTAAGCACGTAATAATTAGGAGCTCGAAATATAAATTTGAGATAAGGTTCAGGAGATCAATAATAAGGTTTTGGTGGATTAACTTGTTTTTAATGGACCATAAGATATTTGTTCTGGGTTGGACATAGGATTCTCAGGTCCATTGGAAGCTTAGTTCTTATTTCTCCTCAAGGTTTCTACTGTAACCTATATATAAATGCATTCCTTGATTCTCTTAGTGATAACATTTACCTTCACGTCTTGAAAAGGCAGAGAGAGAGAACAAGGGAGAGAATTCTAAGGATTGCAGCCCATACTATATTCAGATTTTTGGTGTGGAAGGATACATGGTAGAAGATCGTGAGGTTCATCGAGTATGCTGTTTGATCTACATCGGGTCTTTGTTCGTGTGGATTTGTTCATAAAAAATAAATCCTAATTCTGCTTTGTAGATTCAATAAACGAGTAAAATTTTTGTAATCAATTATATGAGCTGTCAATGGATCTTGGTACTATTGTTCCAACAAGTGATATCAAAGCCTTCGTTGATACCACATATATAATGAATACAACCATGTTGTCCAAGTAAAACGATTAGATGTATATCCTGATTGATGGTAGAACGTTGAACTGTGATAATATTTATTTTGCTGCATTCTTGTCCCTCTATTATGGTCAAATAAGTTTTTTTTTATCATTTTATGTGATTGGATCCTACGATGGTTTATTCGTGGTTAATATTATTGAAAGGATTAATACGAAAATTTATTTGTGTTGTAATATTGTTGGTAATATGTGAACTCCCGCGTAGAGGCATAGACGGAGTTTTCCTAAAGTACTTGAACTGGCCACGTATGGCATCGTTTTCCATGACACTTTGCCGAGCAACTCCCATGATGTCGGACTTTCATATAATAGCTTCAGATTGTATACTGAAAGTAAAAGGGTTACATCAGAAAACTACGAGGAAACAACATTTTGAAAACTACGTATATGTTTTGATGTGGAAATGGAGAATAGCTTTGCTGGTCTTTTGTTTCCATGGAAATAGTAATCAGATTGTGTAGCAATTAACTCACTCTAATTTCAATTTAAAAATTTTGCCCATTATAATTTCTAGATGACTAAATTAACTGATTTAGTGGATGTAGATATAAAATTCTTAAACTACCCTCAACCTTACTGTTATATACTTCTTTCCGAAATATCCTCCCATTTGTGTGTGTGTTTTAACTTTAGGGTTGAAATTGTTTAAATTAAAATTAGAGGGAGTTAATTGGTACACAACCCAAATTGGATGGGACAATTTGCCATTAACCCTTGTAAAATGCAATTTTGGTACACCATCAAGTAAACTTAATAATTGACGATTATTCAAGTTGATTGAAGTAAGTTTGAAATTAAAATGATGCAGACTTGACCCACATATATCGGTTGGGAAAATATTTCCATGGTTACAAAAAAATTACCACTTGGAGAAGCTACATGACTTCTAATGGTTAACATGACATGGGTCAGTATCATAGTGACCTATGAAGCACGGATACGGATATGGGATAGAAGTACGATACGATACGGATACGACGATATGACAAAGTCTAAAAAAATAGAATATGGGCACAACCAAGATATGGTTATAATAAAATATATTTAATATTTTTATTATTTTCAACCAACTTAACACTTATATATTTTGGTTGTTCTTTAACATATAATAAAAAAAATTTGTAGTTTTTTTTAGTTTCAAGAAAATATATAACGTGTCATTGTGGTATATTCACAAAGTGAAGTGACTAATTAAAGGAATCAAAGTTAATATTTCCTTAGTATTTAGAAGTAATTTTTGCTAAGATTATAATGTAATAGCTTTACTTTATGATCTCTAGACATGTAATTGTAAATAATACTTAAAAACACTCATGTGTCTTTGACACTCATGTGTCTGCTGGATTCTCCTTTGTGTGGATCTTCACCAGTTTCAATAACTGTTGCTCCATCACTTCACGTATCCAATGATAGCGAATATCAATATGCTTCGTCCGAGAATGGTACATTGAGTTCTTGCTCAAGTCCAGAGCACTTTGACTATCACAATGCACCTTGTATTCCTTCTGCTTAATACCTAGTTCATGGAGAAACCGCTTTAACCACAACATTTCCTTACCTGCTTCCGCTGCTGCAATATACTCTGCCTCTGTCGTGGATAAAGCTATGCACTTCTGCAACCTTGACTGTCGTGACACAACTCCCCCTGCAAAAGTGTAAAGAAATCCTGATGTAGATTTTCTTTCCATCAAGATCTCCTACCATATCTGAATCTGTGTAGCCTTCCAAAACTGGTTCAACTTAAGGTATCTAAGAATCTACTTGACCATCTTCTAGTGTTCTTTTCTTGGATTGGAAAGAAATTTGCTCACCATGCCCACTGCATGGGCAATATCTGGTCTTGTACACACCATTGCATACATTAGACTCCCAACTGCTGAAGAGTAAGGAATCATTTCCATATCTTCTATCTCCTTCTTTGATGAGGGACATGAATTCTTGCTCAGCTTGAAATGATTAGCCAATGGGATGCTGACTGGCTTGGCAGTATCCATGTTGAACCTCTGGATCACCCGTTCAACGTATTTCTCCTGTGATAGCCACAATTTCTTGGTTTTCCTATCACGAACAATCTACATGCCTAGTATCTGCTGAGCTGGGCGTAAGTCCTTCATGTCAAAGGACTTGGACAGTTCCTTCTTCAATTGGCTAATCATTATTACATCCTTTCCGACGATCAACATGTCATCAACCTAAAGTAGGAGTGCAACGAAATTACCATCCGAGAATCTCTGAATGTAAACACACTGATTTGCAGCAGTACTCTTGTAACCTTGACCCACCATGAATGAGTCAAATTTCTTATACCACTGTTTGGGTGCTTGCTTGAGGCCGTACAGACTTTTTTTCAACTTGCAGACCAGATTCTCCTTTCTTGGAACCTTGAAACCTTTTGGTTATTCCATATAGATTTCTTCATTTAGATCTCCATGAAGAAATGCAGTTTTCACGTCCATTTGTTCAAGCTCCAAGTTTAAACTGGCTACTAATCTAAGAATGACTCGAATTGAGGTCATCTTAACAACTAGTGAGAAAATTTCGTCAAAGTCAATTCCTTTCTTCTGTTGGAATCCTTTAACTACCAATCGAGCCTTATACTTCACCAATTTCCCACTGCTATCTTTCTTCAGCTTGAACACCCATTTATTCCTCAGTGCTTTCTTGCCTTTTGGAAGTTTCACAAGCTCATAGGTTTTATTTGTCTACAGAGAATCCATCTCATCCTGCATGGCTTGCATCCACTTGTCTTTATCCGTATGAGCTTGTGCCTCCTGGAAGTTCTCCATCTCCCCCTCATCGGAAAATAGAATATAGTCTGACTCCGGATATCTACTCGACGGAATGCGTCCTCTGTCAAATCTTCGTGATTTAGGCTCGTCAGCTATATGAGGTACATTATCCTCTGGTTGTTGTGATAGTCATGCAACATCAGGTGGAGTGGGTTGTTGTTCCCCGTGCTCAACACCTTCATCATCATCTTGCTCTGCTTCTGTAGCTTCATCCTACACTTCGTTATTGTCAATGGCGAACTGTAATGGTGCAGGGTCTGGAACAATGTCCTGTGCACTGGAACTAGAATTGCTGGACTTTGTGGGATTTTCAAAAGCCTCATACATCTAGTTTTCATGGAACACCACGTCTCTACTCTTGATGATCCTTTTGGCCTTTGGGTCCCACAATCTGTATCCAAATTCTTCATCTCCATAGCCTACAAAGATGCACGGAGTGATCTTGACATCAAGTTTCTGCCTTTGCTCCTTGGATACATGTGCAAATGTTTTGCACCCAAAAATTTTTAAGTGAGAATAGGAGGGATTCCTACCAGACCACACCTTCTCCGGAATATCAAAATTCAATGGTATCGACAGTGATCTATTTTTCAAATAACAGGCGGCACGAATAGTTTCACCCTAGAATGGCTTTGGTAGCTTTGCCATACTAAGCATGCATCAGGCTCTTTCCACAATGGTTCGATTCATCCTTTCTGCTACTCTATTGTGTTGTAGGGTATGTGGAACAGTCTTCTCATGTATGATACCATAATTTGCACAGTATGCTTCAAACTCTATGGAAGTATATTCGCCTCCATTGTCTGTTCAGAGACACTTTAGCTTCGTTCCTATTTCTCGCTCTACCATGGTATGAAATCTTTTGAAGCATTCGAGTATTTGATCCTTCGTCTTTAGGAAGTACACCCATACCTTCCGTGAAGCATCATCAATAAAGGTCAAAAAATATCTATTGCGCCCAATGATTCCACCTCTAGGGGACCACAAACATCAGAGTGTACCAGGCTTAACAACTCTGATCTCCTCTTCATAGAGGAATTGAATGAGACTCGATGTTGTTTACCAAACAAGCAATGATTACAAGGATTTAGTGCGACATCCTTGGCAACTGTGATGAGATCCTTCTTTGCCAAAGTAAACAATCTTTTTTCCCCCATGTGACCGAGTCTCTAGTGCCACAGATTTGGTGAAGCCACATTTTCAACTGCATTAAGGCTATCTGAGCCAACCTTCACATGACTCTTGTAAAATGTGCCACAAATATGTCCTCGGGCGACAACCATGGCACCTTTCGTGAGCTTCCATGTGCCATTGCTGAAAAGGTTATCGAAGCCGTGTCTGTCAAGGGCTATCCCGGAAAGTAGATTAGCCGAAGGTCGGGCACGTGTCGGACATCCTTCAATACCAACGTATAACCAACATTTGTTTTTATCTAAATATCACCAATTCCCACGAGCTTAGAATAACTGGTGTTTCCCATCCTCACCGTACCAAAGTCTCCGGCTTTGTACGTCGAGAAGAAATCGCTGTGAGAAGTGGCGTGGTATGAAGCTGCAGTGTCTACCACCCATTCAGCGTCATGGTTGGAAAAATAAAGGCATGTCTCCTCATTGACAGAAAGAATAGCCACGTCCTCTGTTAGAGTGACTAGTGTCTCTCTGTCTTGTTTCTTCCGCTGATTACTGCATTGGCCTTGCTCTCGTAGCAACTTGCGGCAGTTTTTCTTCATATGGCCTTGCAAGCCACAATGATAACACTTGTATGTAGGTCTTCCTCCATCATTTGATCTCCCTGAATCTTGTGACTTTCCTCTATTCTTACTCCTTCCTCTTCCCTTGGCTCTGCTACCTCCATGTTGTCTACCTCTACTCTCAGTGACTAGGGCATTTGATTGGTCAATGCCAACATCCTTTCTTCTGGCCTCCTCATTGAACAGGGCATCCTTAACCATTGACATGGTAAGTTTGCCTCATGGAGCCGAATTGCTGAGAGAGATTACCAGCATTTCCCAGTTGTCTGGTAGAGAATTGAGAAGTAAGAGGGCTTATACTTCATCCCCCAAATTTAACTCTATTAATGATAATTGATTTACCAGACTCTGGAATTCACTGGTGTGCGCGACAATTGAAGTTTCTCTTTTTTACTTCAAATTCACCAATTGCCTCATCAAAAGGGCTTTATTCCGAGCAGTCTTGGCCCGGTACATATCTTCCAGCTTTCTCCAGAGGACATATGCATCAGTCTCTTGTGCAACATAGTGGAATACACTGTGGTCAATCCATTGCCTGATTTGACCAATAGTTTTTTTGTTTAGTTTCTTCCACTCCGTTTCTTTTGTCGGATCTAGATTTACACCTTCTGCCTCCAAGGGATCGTACAATTCTTTATAGCTTAGAAGATCTTCCATTCGAGGTCTCCAAAGTGTATAATTAGAGGCAGTGAGTTTGATCATGGCTCCCGATGTTGAATCCTCCATGGACATTTTGAGTTTTGGGCTCTAAATGTCTCAATCAAAAAAATAAATTGGAACTGAATTTTGCAAAATGGAGTGCACCATTTGCGTCCAGAACAGTTGAAATAGCTGGAAAAAAGTTTTGGTTTACAAAAAATGGAGCTAAAATGAGCTTAGAATTGACTCAGAAATTTTTTGGTAACTTAACGGAATATTCTGTTAAACTTGACGGAATATGATAACAGTGAGATAATATTCCCTGGATGGAATATGCTCTGGGAATATTCTCTGAATGGAATATGCTTTGGAAATATTCTCTGAATGGAATATGCTTGGACAGAGTGGAATATTCAATCGTCTTCAACCTTGCTCCGGTTACCGGTCCAACGAAATTTTCTAGCAAACTTCCGGCAGCAACTCCGGCGATCTCGAGTGAGCTCCGACAGCAACTCCGACTACCGGTGAATTTTTCGGCGAACTTCCGGCGAGGACCGTAAGAGCACGTACGATGTCAGATTGATGCAAGGCCAATGGGGTCTGATTCTTTTTGATGGGAGGAATCCAATGGTGCTCTCAGAATTTTATTTGGAGTTCATTTAGAACCCGTATGAACCAAAAACAGTGAGTTTAAAAATTATTCGGCGATCCAACCGAAGCTCTGATACCACTTGTTGGTTACCCAAGGCCAAAAAAATACCACAAACAAGATATAAACAAAGAGGATATCTGTATTTCACTCTGGAAATAAAATACAAGAATTTATACAATAATTCTCTCTAAGATCTCTCCCGAATCTCTCTCTCTCTCTTTGTTTATTCCTTACTGATCTAAAACCATACTTTTGGCCTTCACTAAACTTCCTATTTATAGGGAGTTTTCTGGCCAAATAAGTCAAGAAGGGAGGGAACACATTTAAAGCTTTGGTAAGCTTTGCCAAAGTTCAGCCATCTGTAGTCCACCGGCAAGCCGTCCATAGGGTGGCTATTGGCATGGGCTATTGGATAGCCTTCTGATGGAGCTGGATGAGCTGGAACCTTCAGCTTACTCTCCAAGATAGGATAGACTTGTTGAACTCTTCTCCTTCTTATGGTTACTGTTAAAAATAATTATTTTAAATAAATATTTTGATATTTATTTGTTTAAACTGTTAAGTATTGAATGAAAAATTGGTAAAGTATTTTTGTGACTACTGGGAGAATTTGGAAAGGTGTGAAGAAAAGATGACATGAAAGACTACTAGTTCAAAATTGACGAATTTTAGTTAACGACACAAATACAAATAAGAACAATTTTTCATAAAAATCACTATTGATATCTCTTGAACTAAAAGATATCATTTCAAATGGTTATACTTTTTCATAAAGTTACAATTGATACCTTTTGGATTAAAAGACACAATTACAAATGGTTTAACCATTTATGAAAAATCACTAGTAAGTCTATAAATAGGTGATGTCTTGCACTCCCAAATCACACCATTGAACAATTCTAGAATTATTCTCTCATTATACCACTCTCCATTATCCCAAATTCTGAATTAAGTATTCAATTTTTCTTCTCTCCCTGTGCATATTACTGCATTATTTTTTCAAGTTTGGTTCAATTATAAACACAGAATCGTGTTCGTTGGAATCTTGAAGATTGAAGTGATGTATATTCAAAAACGAAATCCGTTCTATTTTAGGAGACAGTTGTTTATCAATCTTCAATATCGAGAGGAAGCAAATCTGTCTTAGGGAAGCTGTGATTACACAGGGCTTGAATTATTATTATTATTATTATTATTTCTGAATTTTTGAATTTCTATTCCTCGTGCAGTTCTGCGTCACTGTAAGTACACTATTTCAATTTCAATATAATATTATGTTATAATTTCAATTAGTTCACATATAACAGTATACATACTTAGTGGTTTAGAGTTTGAAATAGTAATTAATGATTAATTCTAATTATATACATACATTGGATAGCAACTGGATCTGAACTGACTTGATTGTGGCCGAGTTGCTTTAGATACTACTTGGCGACTTGGGAATTGGCTTACTTATGACGGATGACCTGGGCTAGGTCGAGTCAGTCTTCCACAACTCAAAAATACTGAACTATAATTAGTTTAGCTGAGGTGCAATTTATGGCATCATCAGTTTTCATATTTAAATTTCTTGGGATCTCTTGGGGATTCACATGGCTCAGTAGTGCTGGCACATGAAGTCCTATTCGTTTGTGCCTTTCATGGCCCACATAAGAGTCACAAAATCCAACTTATTTAAAAGGGTGCAAGGCTGAGGTAGGTTTACGTTACCCTGTCAAAAAATAACTTGGATATTAATTTAAATCAAATGATCTACAATTATTAATAAAAAACTAATATAAAATAAAATTGCACACATATTTATTCGAGTACATAAATAGTTATTCATCATTAAGCATGATTAAAAGTTGAGCCACACCAATTGCTTAACTTTTTAATGCTTCCTAATAAAATCATAATCCTAAAAAAAAAACTAAAAATAGAAGTACCAATCCAAAATCATTCTCATTTTTCCAAGATCCCTTCTTATTGATCCAAGTCAACAATGTCAAGCAATATGACGAACACAGATTAAAAAATAAAAATAAAAAATTCTTTTATTTATTTATTCATTTTACTCCAAATATTCTCTTTTCACAAGGCTTAATACTGTTGGCACATAAAAGGCATGACCAAGTCCTTCTCTTGTGTGCCTTTCATGGACCACATAAGGATCATCAAATTCAACTTATTACTAAATTGTAAATGCTGGATAATTACAATCATTGATTAAACACGAGGGACCAACAACAATCAAATCAGGAATATTTGAATTACTATTGCCCCAAACTGACCCACAGGAGTGGATTATCTGAAAAATTATAACTAGACATTATAATTTTTAGTACAATACCTCCTTCATTAATATAATGGTCATCTATCTCAATTTGCAAAGTATCTTGATAATTGTGTAAGAACATGGTGTGTTTGGCTGTCACCCAAGCTAAATTTCCACAGTTACGAAAGGATTACCACACAAACTCAGCCAACCAGTATGTATTGATTATGTCCCAAATAGTAACTAGGACCAATTTAGTCACGTTTTCATGTTCTAATTGAACACTTTTCATTTTTTTTTTTTATTATTCTCAAATGAGAAGATTATTCTCTTTACCAAACATATGCAGACCAATCACCACAAAGAAACCTCATGTCTTCTAATACTTAGAGTTGACTTGAAAATCGCTTTGTACTGTTAAAATTCACTCAATTCATACATTTAGATGATACGTGAATAAGAATTTTAACTAAGTACTAGCTCGGGAAGCGAGATCAAACAAGGAGGTCAGACGTGGAGCTCAGAACTCTGAAGCCAATTCCCGAGCTCCTTTCCGATGAGAATCAGAGGAGCCAAGGAAAGAACAGCTAGTCAGTAAGAAGAGTCCACAGAACAGCTAAAGGGTAGTGATCAAGGAGTGAAACTCTCAACCACCCAAGATCCCCTCACAAAATCAGGGAAAGTCCTGCGGATGAAGAGCAAAGATCTCGCAGCAGATCCCTTAAAGATACAAATTGTGCTATAAATATTGTACAATGCCTCCTTGAGAGGCAAGAAAAACCTAATTTCCTCAGAAATATTTTGTAAGCCATATTGACCATCAATATAGAAAAAATAGAAAAGAGCCTCCATTAAAGAGTGGACTAGTCGAGCTTCCTAGTCGGTGAACCACTATATCTTCATTGTGTAAACTACCCCAATCCCCCAGCAATACTTCTCACGTTCCTCGCGTACCTTGTGGCTTAGATTCAAGCTGCCAAGCATAATTCATACCTTCTGCTCATCCACGATAATTTACACTATCAGTTTGGTGCCGTCTATAGGAACGATTGTTCTCGATACAAGCACACTAATCTTTCAGTAACTAATGGTCTCAACCCGCAATATGAATAGAAGCCAAAGGAATCCCTCGCAGGTGCAGAACCAGTAGGAGAATACTAGTAGACAACACAAAGATTCACAAGATTTCTTTCCCACTGCCAATGTCAATCCTCCTTTGGTGGATCCTCCCCTGAACAACGAGTTGGAGGCCCTCAGCCTGGTTAACCAACGCCTACTAAAGCAGAATGAGGAACTCCTAAAGCTTTTACAGTGACCATAGGGGAAATAACCAGCCCAAGGAGGCCAAGATGATCCCCCTTACCGGGAACAGCGGCATCTCGACCCATTTAGGGAGGCTGACGAAGGAGAAGAAAATAGTTAGGCACCCCCAACCCCTTTTGAGGAACGGAGACAATAAAGAGGTACAAAGCCGAAGTAATGGGAATGAGAAGAATAACCCTCGCCCAGATCAGCAGGAGTGAAAAAATCAATACTGGGAGCAGCGCTTCAAAGATATTCGATAGGAGCTCAGCCACATGAAGGAGGTTGTGAGGAGTAAAACTCCAGTAACCATGGATGCCTTGGTGCACCAAATCGAATCCCCATTTACTCCTGCGGTATTACATTTGCCCTCTCGCCGAAATTCAAAATGCTGCAGATAGAAGCTTTTAACGAAACCAGAGACCCTATGGACCACCTGAATACTTATAAAAATCAGAATAGAGTTGCATGGGTATCAAGATCCTATTCGTTGTCGCACTTTTGCCATAATCCTGAAAGGGTCAGATTTAGCATGGTTTAACAGGCTCCCCCTAGCCTCGATCTCCTCTTTTAAAGAATTCTCGATATCCTTTGTGTCTTATTTTCTCGGAGCTCGGACATTCAGAAAGCCAAGCTACCACTTACTAAATGTGAAGCAAGGACCTCAAGAAAACCTAAGGTCCAATATTCAGAGGTTTAACTCAGAATCCCTGAAGGTAGATGTCCTAGACAAAAAATCCTTAAGCAAGCATGGTCGAGGTGTTAGCTAAAACAGGGAAGTATATAAATGGTGAGGAAGCTCTCTTTTCAAAGGTAGAGAGCTCATCTTCGTAGAAAGAAAAAGAGAAGGAGGAAAAGAAAAGGGATCAAAGTCCCAGGAAAGAAAGAGAAAGAAACAGGTCTCCAAGAAGAAACAGATCTCTCAAGAGAGATAGAGAACATTCCCCAAAAAGGAGGGGAATTATCTGGGATCGTCTAAGTCCCCTACAACCTGAGTTACAGCTGAGGTATGCACCTCAGGAGTATGCTCCACTCACTGCCACAGTGTTCCAGATCCTGTATGAGGTGCAGAATGAAAAGTTCTTAAGATGGCCTCCTCGAATGAAGGCAGATCCAGCGAAGAAGGATCCAACGAAGTACTGTGAGTACCACAGAGACCACAGTCACCATACTGATGACTGCATCCAGCTAAGGAAGAAGATTGAGTTCTTGATCCAAAGGGGGTAGTTACGCCATTTTATTGCCCATGATAATTAGAATAGCATTCCACTGCCCCCAGTACCTCAGCAGCAAGCCCCTGTGCAGCATCAGTAACCCCTAGGAAAAATCAAAGTAATATTAGGAGGATTTGCAGGAGGAGGGCAATCCAACTCAGCTAGAAAAGCCCACTTGCATAGAATCAGAGCTGTTAAAACGTTGGAAGTACATACTGTATCCAAGACTCCACGTCTGGACATACCCATCACTTTCTCAGACTCAAATCTGGAAGGCTGCCAGCATCCTCATGATGATCCCTTAGTTGTAAGAACGGTTGTTGTCAACAGAACTGTTCATCGAGTACTGATTGACAACAGGGGCTCTGTAGACATCATCTTTGCGCCAGCGTTTGATAAGATAGAGATAGGCAGAGAAGTGCTCGAGCCAGTAACTACCTACATGTTAGGATCTCAGGAGAAAGGGTACTACCACTGGGGTCGATACAACTCATGCTCACAATTGGGGAGTTGATTATCCTTCAGCGTATAACATGTTGCTTGGGAGACCTTCCCTCAATGCAATGAGGGCTATACCTTTAGCTTACCACTTGGTTATGATATTTTCTATGGAAAATGGGGTTGGTATGGTCCGAGGAGACCAACGTGTGGCATGGGAGTGCTACATGGCGTCGATCAAAAGGAAGGAGGTCAAAAATTTTCAACTGGACGAGCTCGACATGAGTGACAAGCTGGACACTAGACCAACACCATCAGAAAAACTGGAACCAGTCCAACTTGATGAAGAACCAGAACATCTTGTTTACATAGGATCTAAGCTGAGCAGGGAAATTAAAGACCTTCTCATCCAATTCTTGAGGGAGAATATAGGAGTGTTAGCTTGGACGTAAGAAGATATGACAGGAATTAACCCTTTAGTCATCTTACAAAAGCTTAGTGTGAACCCCCGCCAGTAAACCCGTTAAACAGAAGAAATGAAGTTTCATCCCCGAGCGACAGAAGACAATTAATGAGGAAGTAAGCAAGCTTCTGCATGCCAAAGCCATCAGAGAAGTAGACTATCCAGTCTGGTTAGCTAACGTGGTCCTTGTTAAGAAGACCAACCGAAAGTGGCGTCTCTACATCGACTTTACTGACCTCAATCATGCTTGCCCTAAGGACAAATTCCCTTTACCTTAAATAGACTTGATCGTAGATGCCACCGCAGAGCACAAGCTCTTGAGCTTCATGGACACCTTCTCTGGTTACAATCAGATCAGAATGGATCCCAACGACCAGGAGAAGACCTTCTTTGTGATGGAGCAAGGAACATACTGTTATCAAGTAATGCCTTTTGGACTGAAGAACGCATGAGCCACTTACCAACGCTCGAATGTTTTAGAAACAGATTGGGACGACAATGGAAGTATACATCGATGATATGTTGATAAAATCATTAAAGGAAGAGCTCCATGTTGAGCACCTATCAAAGTTAAAGCAATAATGGATAAGAAGCCGCCGTCCAACACCAAAGAAGTTTAGCGTTTGATAGGAAGAATAGCAGCCCTAAGCCGTTTTGTATCTAGATCAAGCGACAAAAGTTAACCGTTCTTTCAATTCTTAAAAAAGGCATTTCAATGGGATAACCAATGGGAGAAAGTGTTCAGAGCCATGAAGGACTATTTGAGCTCTCCCCCAATTCTGGTTAGCACCTTAAAAGGGGAAGTGCTTACCCTCTACTTAGCTGTCTCAGACTTCTCAACCAGCACAGTGCTAGTAAGGGAGCGAGACAAAGCTCAGCAACCAGTTTACTACTGTAGTAGAGCTCTGAGGGGGGCTGAAGAAAGATACCCAAAGATGAAAAAGCTTTTCTTGGCTTTAGTCACAACTACTAGAAGGCTCAGCCAATAAAGCAAGTGCTGCACAAGCCAGAGTCTTCGGGAAGGTTGGTTAAGTGGGCTATCGAGCTCAATGAGTTCAATATCAGGTACAAACCAAGAGTGGATATCAAGGGGCAGATCCTAGCAGATTTTATAGCAGAATTCACAACAAAACAACCCATGGGAGTAGTGTAATTGGTACCTGACCTCCCTATATGGAGGCTTTCAATAGATGGGACTACCAATGCTTAGGACAGGGTTGTTGGCTCAATCCTGACCTCCCCAAATGAGATAGATGTTGAATACGTTCTTAGGTTTGGAATTAAAACTTCAAACAACGAAGAAGAGTACGAGGCCGTTATAGGAGGGCTCAACCTTGCACACTCGATGGAAACAGAACAACTTCAGGTCTATAGTGATTCACAGCTTGTGATAAAGCAGATAAAGGGGTCTTACGAGGCCAAAGGCGAAAAGATGGCTCTTTATCTTAGAAGGGTGCAAAAGTTTGTGCAAGTTAAATTCAAAAACATCCCCAAGAAAGAGAATTCCCGAGCAGACACGCTGGCATGGTTAGCAACTGCTTCTCAGGAGAACTTGGACAACTTGATTCCAATGGAACACTTAGCAGAACCATCAGTAGGAATTCTCGAAAAGGTGCTCCCAGTCACGAAATTAAACATCTGGATGGATCCCATTTGAGACTACCTACAGAATGGAACCCTTCCAATAGACCCTAAGGAGGCAGCAAAACTAAGGGTAAAGTCGGCCAGATTTTCCATCTTATAAGGTAGTCTGTATAAATGAGATTTTTTAACACCTCTCCTCAAGAGCCCTGGAGCTCACGACGAACTCATTAGTTCGTAATAAGAGTCCTGGAGCTCACGACGAACTCATTAGTCCATAATAAGAGCCTTAGAGCTCACGAGGAACTCATTAGTTCATAAAAAGAGCCCAGGAGCTGATGACGAACTCCTTAGTTCATAATAAGATCCCTAGAGCTCACGACGAACTCATTAGATCATAATAAGAGCTCTGGAGCTCACGACGAACTCATTCGTCCGTAATAAGAGCCTTGGAGCTCACGATGAACTCGTTAGTTCCTAAAAAGAACCCTGGAGCTCATGACGAACTCCTTAGTTCGTTATAAGAGCCCTAGAGCTCATGACGAACTCATTAGTTCGTAATAAGAGCCTTGGAGCTCACGATGAACCCATTAGTTTGTAATAAGAGCCTTAAAACTCACGAAGAACTCGTTAGTTCATAGAAAGAGCCCTAGAGCTCACGACGAACTCGTTAGTTCATAAAAAGTGCGCTGGAGCTCATGACGAACTCGTTAGTTCGTAATAAAAGATCTGGAGCTCACGACGAACTCATTAGTTTGTAATAAGAACACTAGAGCTCACGACGAACTCATTAGTCTATAATAAGAGCCTTAGAGCTCACGATGAACTCGTTAGTTCATAAGAAGAGCCCTGGAGCTCACGAGGAACTCGTTAGTTCACAAAAAGAGCCTTGGAGCTCACGATGAACTTCTTAGTTCGTAATAAGAGCCCTGCAGCTCACGACGAACTCCTTAGTCCGTAATAAGAGCCTTAGAGCTCATGATGAACTTATTAGTTCATAAAAAAGCCTTGGAGCTCACGATGAACTCATAAGTTCATAAGAAGAGCCCTGGAGCTCACGATGAACTCATTAGTCCGTAATAAGAGCCCTGGAGTTCACGAGGAACTCGTTAGTTCATAAAAAGAGACCTGGAGCTCACGAAGAACTCTTTAGTTTGTAATAAGAGCCCTAGAGCTCACGACGAACTCATTAGTTAGTAATAAGAGCCCTGAAGCTCACGACGAACTCGTTAGTTCATAAAAAGAGCCTTGGAGCTCACGATGAAATCGTTAGTTCATAAAAAGAGACCTGGAGCTCACGAAGAACTCCTTAGTTCGTAATAAGGGCCTTGAAGCTCACGACGAACTCATTAGTTCGTAATAAGAGCCTTAGAGCTCACGATGAAGTCGTTAGTTCATAAAAGAGCCCTGGAGCTCACGACGAACTCGTTAGTTCAGAAAAAGAGCCCTGAAGCTCACGACGAACTCATTAGTTTGTAATAAGAGCCCTGGAGCTTAGGACGAACTCATTAGTCCTTAATAAGAGCCTTAGAGCTCACGATGAACTCATTAGTTCCTAAAAAGAACTCTGGAGCTCACAAGGAACTCGTTAGTTCTTAAAAAGTACCCTAGAGCTCACGACGAACGCATTAGTTCGTAATAAGAGCCCTGGAGCTCACGATGAACTCATTAGTCCGTAATAAAAGCCTTAGAGCTCACGATGAACCCTTAAGTTCATAAAAATGACCTGAGTAGCTCTCAATGAACTCCTAAGTTCATCACAACGAGCTCGGCCATCTACGATGGGGAGTTTAAGAAGAAAAACTGTTTCAGAAGAAGTTGCAGAACCATGAGGTCTACAAGTCCAACATCTTGAAAAATCCAGACAGTTCCCAAGTCCAAAATTGAACTCGACAGCTTTATTCCCACTAAAGATAAAGCTGTGCCAGACACCGCCAAGCCTTCAAGAATAAGATCGCTTTATGCTCCATGCCTCTCAGTTCACCAAAACCTAAGCTCGGCTGCATAAACCTATAGAATCGCCCAAGCCAGCATGAAACGCAGGGTGCAGCTGGTGATGAGATTTACCACTTGCTCTCATCCAATAAGCTCAAGTATGAAACTCCCAAAGCATTCTTGCTTTCGAAAGAGCTCAGCACTCCTTAAAGCAAGGGGGACAAGGGAAGACTAATGTTAAAACGCACAGCTAGAGCACATTTGAAGTCGCTGATTGGGAAGCCATTACTGTTACATCCTAAGTTCAGCCCTTGCCCAAGCCAACTCGGCCAAGAGCTGGGTGGCAGCTGATGATACTCAGAATAATTCCCGAGCAGGAGCTCGAGAACGGAGGTCAAACATGGAGGTCAGGTATGCTGAGCTTAGAAAGTCAGAGCTATGCAGAGCTCAGAAAACCAGAGCTAGATCTCCCCTCAAGTGAGATAATAAGCTGAAGCAATGAGGAAGCAATTGGATACTACAAAGAACTCTACAGGCAGTTTGAAGTAACACTCAAGACATAAAATCCTCAACCAACCAAGATACTCTCCTAAGATCAAGAAGAATTCCTCGTATAGATGGCGAGGATCACGGATCAGATCCCATAGATTAAGGGTCACCTCTATAAATACCATGTAACGCCCCCATCAGAAAGGGGGACCGAATGACCAAGAACCCTAGTAGCACATCTTACATTCTGTAAATCTTTTGGTATAGTAAATAGAGAAGAAAATGAGCAAGAACATCCATTGAAGAGTGGACTAGTAGCCAAGCTCCCGAGCCGTTGAACCACAATATTTTTACTGTGTACACCCATTTAATCCCCTCAATATTTGATTGCATCATCATACACGAGCCTTGAATCTCTGATCCACGCTCATCTTATGTTACTTGCACCTTTTGCTTATCCACATTGAAATACACCATCAAGACCAATCAAGGATGTTGTTTGGGCTGGTCAATTCGAGCTTAATCTGATACATTTTGAAAGTGGACATAGAATTTCAATATTTGAATTGGTCTTAAGGGCTTTATAGGCATTATCCACTTTTAACCCAAATTTCAATCAACATAGTTTAGAAAAGGGAAATAAACCAAAGTGAAATTGTATTTTAGTCCAGCCTAAACCTGTAATTCTACTTGGTATCTCAAGGTTTAAATAGACTAATTGACTGACAATTGTGTTTGAAACATGAAACTATCATTAAACCCTCCATCTTGCACATTATTTTTCATATATTTTTTTCTTGAGGTACCAATTTTACTATAAAAAAATAAGGAAACAAAAAAGCCAAGAAAAATATATATATGTTCAGCCCAACACCAACACACTACACAACATTATGTTCGCCTCTGCCTCCGCCTCCACCCAACACCAACTGTTGGAGTTAATTACAAAATATTCAAACTCATAGGAGAACTATTTCTTGAAATTAAAACTTGAAGGGTGACTGACAAACTACCAAAAGTTAAAGGGAGTATTTTATAATTAACTCTTGATTAAAAAATGAGGATATGCGATATAGCTCAAGATACTAGGCAAAAGTTAATATTGTTATAAATTGAGATCCTAGATAACTGCTTTCTTCTTATATTCCTAGAAGAGTATAGAATATTGGGTTAATCTAACTTTTCACCACGAAAGATGATTCGATTCTTAATTTACACCCTCAAACATTAAATAACTCAATTTACACCCTCAATGTTATGAATTAGTAACAATGTAGACCAGACCTAGACTGCCATTCAGTTTTCTATCATAAATTGAAGCATGTGAAGTGCAAGTACTTCAAACATGAGCATGAGGTATGTTCATTGTTGTAGATTTTCGTCTGTGATCAATTTGACACAGTTTTGTGTATTGAAAATAAAATTTCATTAATCAGATTGATACTTAACCTACCATGTGGTGTCTAATAGAGTTATTGGCTTTCAAGATTGCTAGGTTCGGTTGGCTTATCATCCATGATAGCTTGTCAAAGGTCCCCAATATGGCTCTTCAGTTACCTTATTGGATAGGTTATGTACATGATCATGGCCTAGCTGCTTCAGCTTATAACTGCTCATTTCAGCTCAAACAACTTGTCTCCCAGCTCTTGACAAAGGTTGCTTGCAACTCACTTGGGAGCATTTCAGCAGTTGTTCTTTCAAGACAGTTGTTGCTTTTATGTGCTCTCATCTTATTTATAGCTTTTGTACAAGGTTCATCGCGTCTTTCAACTATGCTTTCAACTCATATCAACTATTGATACTATCAGCTGTCATTATTATTTCTAGAGTTGTATCTCAATGCCACATTATTTCTGGACTCTCCTTGGACAGCCTCTGCACTGGCTGGACTGTTTCTGAAGTTTACACTATTCACATCACTGTTCAGCTAGTTGCATGCTAAATTTGCTGGACTCCTTCTTTTGGATTTTGTCTGGATTTTTAGCTGGACTATTTATTATGAGTTTAAAATGCAGAATCTTTAGGTTAACTTATTTTTATTTATTTCTTGTACTAAGCATGCATTTTTGTTATTCTTTAATTATTTTAATGTAATTAGATTGCATTGAGGGGTAACGTACATACGTCCCCCTGGCAAAGTGTAATTTAACTTTTCAAATCAATAAAATTTCCTCATACCGTCGAGGTTCACGAAAAAAAAACTCAGTTTATTATTTAATAAATGTTCTTTGTTTCCTATTTAATTGGGAATCAATATAGATAAAATATTTGTATTATATTAAATATACGGTATGCATGTGTTTTACATTATTGATAATCTGGTGTATAGAGTTCGACTTATGCACAGAATATCAGATTCTTGGATCCTTGTATAGTATAAGTAAATGTTCATAGTCTTAGATACAATTGAACACACCATCAGTAGGATTATAGTGCAATCTTCTGTCATAGTTTGTCTTGGCTATAGGAGACTGTCTGCTGTGTATTGGACATGACCATTATTGAGGTTATTTTCTTTTGATTTAGTAAATAAGAAAATAAATACCTTATTGTTATTACGATTGCTTAAGATCTTAATCTTGAGATATTTAATTGACACGTGCATATAATAATTTTTACTTTAATTCATAAAAGAGTGAGATTCATATTTTAGTCAACAAGTTCAGTGAATTGGAAGATGACATTATTTAAATGGGTTAATGATGTCTTTTTGAAGAAGCTCAAAAGTTTTGTTTACGTCAAACCCTGTAGGTGAATTTAATTATCTGACATGACAAATAAGTTGAGTGGTAGAATCTCAAGGATTAAAAAAAGTCAATCAAATATAAGTGTCAGTAATTTAAATAATTGTCGGACATCTTTAATTTTAAATATAGGGAGATTATTAAGCACATAATAATGAGGAGCTTGAAATATAATTTTGAGATAAGATTCAAGAAATCAATAATAAGTTTTTAGTCAATGAACTCTTTATTAATGGACCACAAGATGTTTGTTCTGCGTTGGACATAGGATTTCCAAGTCCATTGGAAGCCCGGTCCTTATTTCTCTTGAAGATGTCTATTGTAGCGTATAAATAAATGCATTCCCTGATTCTCTTAGTGATAACTTTTACCCTCACATTTAGAAAAGGCAGAGAGAGAAAGAGAACAAGGGAGAAAATTCTGAGGATTACAGTCCATATTGTATTCGAATTTTTGGTGTGGAAGGATATACGGTAGACGATCGTGAGGTTCATTGAGTATGTTATTTGATCTGCATTTGTTCTTCATTCATGTGGATTTGTTAATCAAAAGTAAATTCTAATTCTGGTTTATAGAGTCAATAAACAAGTAAAATTTTTGTAATCAATTACATGCGACGTCAACGGATCTTGGTACTATCGTTCCAACAAGTGGTATCAAAGCCTTCGTTGATACCACATATATATTGTATACAACCTTGTTGTCAAAGTAAAACAATTAGATTTCTATCATGATTGATGTATAGAACATAGAACTGTGATAATATTTATTTTGCAACATTCTTGTCCCTCTATTATGGTCAAATAAGTTTTTTTTTTTTTTTCATTTTGTGTGATTGGATCCTAAGATGGTTTATTCATTTTAATATTATTGAAAGGGTAATACAATGATTTATTCGTGTTGTAATATTGATGGTAATATGTGAATTCCCACGTAAAGGCATAGACGGAGTTTTCCTAAAGTACTTGAACTGGCCACGTATAGCGGAGTTTTCCATGACAGTTAGCCAAGAAACTCCCATGATGTAGGACTTTCATATAATAGCTTTAGATTGTAGACTAATAGGTAAAAGGGTTACATCAAGACACTACGAGGAAACAGCCTTTTGAAAACTGCTTATATGGTCTGATGTGGAAATGGAGAATAGCTTTGTTGGTCTTTTGTTTCAATGGAAATAGTAATCAACCAAATCTTCCTTTTTTTTTGGGGGGGGGGGGTGTGATCAGGCAGTTTTGAAATGGGTTAATTACAAATTTACACCCTTCAAGTTTAGATTGTGTAGCAATTAACTCACTCTAATCTCAATTTAAAAATTTTGCCCATTAAAATTTCTAGGTGACAAAATTAACTGATTTCGTGCATGGAGATATAAAATTCTTAAACTACCCTCAACCTTAATGTTATATACTTCTTTCTAATGTATCCTCCCATTTGTGTGTGTGTTTTAACTTTATAATTAAAATAAGAGGGAGTTAATTGGTACACAACCCAAATTGGACTGGACAATTTGCAATTAACCCACGTAAAATGCAATTTTGGTACACCATCAAGTAAACTTAATAATTGTAAATTATTCAAGTTGATTGAAGTAAGTAAGTTTGAAATTAAAATGATGCAGACTTGACCCACTAATAAATACATTATATATATTTTTCTATAAAAGGATTAAATCACAACTTGTATACATGTCACTTCTCAATATAGACTTTTAAACAACAATATTATTCATAGAAATATAATCCTAACAAAACGACAAAAAAAAAATACTAAATATATCCTACTTCAAAAAAAAAATCTTCATTCGTCCAAGATCACTGCTTATTGGTGCAATTCAACAATGTCATGCAGCAAGACAAACACTCATGATCCTCAAAAGTCGTAGGATAGTTTACTTGTCTACCAATGGTTTTAATATGTAAATTTTTTGGAATCTCTTTTAGGGTTCTTCGTATTACACTAAATATTACCATCTCACAAGGCTCAATACTGCTGACACATAAGGCTTATCCAAACCCGAGGTCTTTCTTGTATGGCTTTTCTAATAATCACAAGGTAGGTATCTCTTGATGTGTTATACTTAAATTCTAAATAACTACAATCGTTCATCACTGATGACTATTAAACTCGAGAGACAAGATTCAATCAAACCTAGAATATTTGAATTTAAGAGTACCCCAAACTTACTCCACCCAAGGGATCAATCCAAAAAATTATGACTTGATCTTAAAATATTATAGTTTTTATCACGATACCTTCGTCATAACTATACTCGTCCTTTAACTTCCGAAACTATACTATTTTTTTTCAAGGAGGGGGGGGATTAGGAGGGGGAGGAAACTATGCTCTCATATTTCTAGAAGATTATAGAATATTGAGTTAATCTAATTTTCACCCCGAAAGATACTTCAATTCTTAATTTACACCTTCATACATTAAATAACTCAACTTACACCCTCAATGTTATGAATTAATAGCAATGTAGACCAGACCCAAATTGTTGTTCAGTTTTCTATCATAAATTGAAAAACATGATGTGCAAGTGCTTTGGACATGAGGATGAGGTATCTTCGTTGTTGTGGATCTTTGTCTGCGATCAAATTGACACAATTTTGTGTATCGAAATAAGATTTCAATAATCAAATTGATACTAACCCTGCCATGTGGTGTCTGATAGAGTTATTGGCTTCCAAGATTCCTAGGTGCGGCTAGCTTATCATCCATGATGGCTTATCAAAGGTCCCCAATATGGCTCTTCAGGTACCTTATTGGATAGGTTTTATACCTGAGCATGGCCTAGCTCCTTCAGCTTATTACTACTCCTTTTAGCTCAAACAACTCCCAGCTCCTCATAGAGGTTGCTTGTAGCTCATTTGGGAGCATTTTAGCTGATGTTCTTTGAAGAAAGCTGGTGCTTTTATGCGCTCTCAGCTTATTTATAACTTTTGTACACGGCTCCTCTTGTCTTTTAGCTATGCTCTCAGCTCATATCAGTTGTTGATACTATCAGCTGTCATTATTATTTCCAGAGTTGTATCTTAATGCCACATTATTTTTGGCCTCTCCTTGGACAACCACTGCACTGGCTGGATTGTTTCTGTAGTTTACACTGTTCACGTCACTGTTCATGTGACTACTCAGTTTGTTGCCTACTGAATCCGATGGACTCCTTCTACTGGATTTCATCTAGATTTTTAGTTGGACTATTTATTAGGAAGTTAAAAAGCAACATGTTTAGGTTAATTCATTTTTATTTATTTCTTGTACTCAACATGCATTTTTGCTTTTCTTTAATTATTTTAATGTAATTAGATTGCATTGAGGGGTAAGGTAAATACGTCCTTTGGATAAGTGTAATTTAAATTTTAAAGTCAATAAAATCTCCTCGCACAGTCGATGTTCACGAAAAAAAACTCAGTTTATTATTTAATAAAGGTTCGTTGTTTCGTATTTCAATGAGAATTGTTATAGATAAAATATTTGTATTATATTAAATATATGGTATGCATGTGTTTTATGTTATAGATAATCTGGTGTGTCAAGTTCGGCTTATGCACAGAAGATTAGATTCTTGGATCCTTGTATAGTATAACTAAAGTTCATAGTCGTAGATAGAATTGAACACACCATTGCTAGGACTATAGTTCAATCTTCTAGCATAGTTTATCTTGGCTATAGGAGACTGTCTGCTATCTCAAATTGTTGCACTATACACTTTGTGTATTGGACATAACCATTATTGAGGTTATTTTCTTTTTATTGAGTAAATATGAGAATAAATACATCATTATTATTATGATTGCTTAAGGTCTTAATCTTGAGATATTAAATTGACACGTGTATATAATGATTTTTACTCTAATTCATAAAAGAGTGAGATTCATATTTGAGTCAACAAACTCATTGAATTGGAATATGACATTATTCGTATTGTAGAAATTAATTATTAATAGAAACCACATTCCGGTATTTAAATTGATAATGTCCTATTGAAGAAGTTCATAAATTTTGTCCACGTCAAATTCTATAGGTGAATTTAATTATCCGACATGACAAATAATTTGAGTGGTAAGATCTCAAGGATTAAAAGAATCCAATTAAATATAATTGTCAATAATTTAAATAATTGTCAAACATCTGTAATTTTAAATATAGGGAGATTATTAAGCACATAATAATGAGGAGTTCGAAATATAATTTTGAGATAAGGCTCAGGTGATCAATAATAAGTTTGTACTGGATTAACTTATTATTAATGGACCATAAGGTGTTTGTTCTAGATTGGACATAGGATTCTTAAGTCCATTGGAATCCCGGTCCTTATTTCTCCTTTAGGTTTCTACTGTTGACTATATATAAATTCACTCACTGATTCTCTTAGCGATAATCTTTACCTTCACGTTTAGAAAAGGCAGAGAGAGTGAGAATGAGGGAGAGAATTCTGAGGATTGCAGCCCATACTGTATTGGGATTTTTGGCGTGGAAGGATATATGGTAGAAAATTGTGAGGTTCATTGAGTATGCTGTTTGATCTGCATCTGTTCTTCATTCATGTGGATCTGTTTATCAAAAGTAAACACTAATTGTGCTTTGTAGAGTCAATAAATGAGTAAAATTTTTGTAATCAGTTATACGTGCCATAAACAGATCTTGGTACTATCATTCCAGCAAGTGGTATCGGAGCCTTCATTGATTCCACATATAAATTAAATACAACCATGTTGTCCAAGTAAAATGATTAGATGTATATCATGATTGATGGGTAAAACGTAGAATTGTGATAATATTTATTTTGCAGCATTCTTGTCCCCCTATTATGGACAAATAAGTTTTTTTTATCGTTTTATGTGATTGGATCCTACTATGGTTTATTCGTGGTTAATATTATTGGAAGGACTAATACAATGATTTATTCATGTTGTAATATTCCTAGTAATATGTAAACTCCCACATAGAGGCATAGACGGAGTTTTCCTAAAGTACTTAAACTGGCCATGTATAGCGAAGTTTTCCATGAAACTTTGCCGAGCAACTCCCATGATGTCACACTTCCATATAAAAGCTTCAAATTGTATACTAAAAGTAAAAGGGTTACATCAAGAAACTACGAGGAAACAACATTTTGAAAACTACTTATATGGTCTGATGTGGAAATGGAGGATAGCTTTGCTGGTCTTTTGTTTCAGTGGAAATAGTAATCAGCCAAGTCTTTTTTTTTTGGGCGGGGTTGTGATCAAGCAATTATGAAATGGGTTATTTACAAATTTATGCCCTTCAAGTTTAGATTGTGTAGCAGTTAACTTACTCTAATTTCAATTTAAAAAATTTGCCTATTAAAATTTCTAGACGACTAAATTAACTGATTTAGTGGATGGAGATATAAAATTCTTAAACTACCCTCAACCTTAATGTTATATACTTCTTTTCGATATATCCTCCCATTTGTGTGTGTGTTTTAACTTTAGGGTGGAAATTGTTTAAATTAAAATTTGTGGGAGTTAATTATTCAAGTTGATTTTAGTAAGTAAGTTTGAAATTAAAATGATCCAAAACTTGACCCACCGATAACTACATTATAGATATTTTCTATAAAAGCATCGGGATTAAATCGCAACTTGTAAAAATGTCACTTCTCAATCTAGACTTTTCAACAACATTATTAATCATAGAAATATATTTCTAACACAACAAAAAAAAAGAAGAAAAAGTATCTAATATATCCTACTTCAAAATCCTTCTCTTTGACTCAAAACGAAAAAAAAAAAATCCTTATTTGTCCAAGATCACTTCTTGTTGGTGTAATTCAAGAATGTCATGCAGCAAGACAAACACTCACAATCCTCAAAAGTCATGGGATAGTTTACTTTTCCACCAATGGTTTTTGATGATAACGAGAAAAATTCCAAGTTTGAGTTCAGCCATCGAGATCAGGAAGGGAAGCTCACCTAGGGATGCTCGAGCTTAGAGGTTCAGACCTTGGGCTCCCACGACCTGTGCCTCAATGAACATGAGTAGAAAATAGCTGACAACCATTAAAAGCTCCCTCAACGGTAGTAAACGCCATTCTAGGAGCAAAAACCTCAACCGCCTTAAACCAACGCCTGAAATCAAGCATAATGTTACAAGAGAAAGGTGAAGATCTCGCCCCAGACTCCATGAAAGTAGGAACTAAGCTATAAATATTGTATAAAGTCCTCACTTTGAGGCAAAAAAATGGATATAACACAAAGAACTATGTAATCCCTTCATCATCTTTAATATAATTCCTCGGAGCAAGAGACACCCTTGAAGAGTGGATTAGCCAAACTCCCGAGCTGGTGAACTATTATAACTCTTTTGTGCAATCCACCCCCTTTTTCCATAAAAAGTAGCCACATTAATTCTAGGATCCTTATAGCTCAGATCAATCCACATTGCATAAATATTCTTCTCAGATGAATTTTACACTCCATCAGTTTTCATATCTAAATTTCTTGGAATCTCTTGTGGGGTTCTTCGTATTACTCTAAATATTACCGTCTCAAAAGGCTCAATACTNCCATTAGTTTTCATATCTAAATTTCTTGGAATCTCTTGTGGGGTTCTTCGTATTACTCTAAATATTACCGTCTCAAAAGGCTCAATACTGCTAACACATAAGGCTTATCCATACCCGAGGTCTTTCTTGTAAGCCTCTTCTGTTAATCACAAGGTAGGCATCTCCCGATGTGTTATACTTAAATTCTAAATAACTATAATTGTTCATTGATCACTGATGTCCATTAAACTCGAGAGACAAGATTCAATCAAACCCAGAATATTTGAATTTAAGATTACCCCAAACTTACTCCACCCAAGTGACCTATCCAAAAAATTATTACTTGATCTTAAAATATTATAGTTTTTATCATGATACCTTCTTCGTAACTATACTCGTCCTTTAACTTTCGAAACTATACCCTTTTTTTGGGGGGGTGGGGGGGGGTTGGGATTAGGAGGGGGAGAAAACTATACTCTTATATTCCTAGAAGAGTATAGAATATTGGGTTAATCTAACTTTTCACTCCGAAAGATACTTCGATTCTTAATTTACGCCCTCAAATATTAAATAACTCAATTTACACCCTCAATGTTATGAATTAGTTGCAATGTAGACCAGACTCAAATTGTCTTTCAGTTTTTTTATCATAAATTGAAGCACGTGAGGTGCAAATGCTTCAGACATGAGGATAAGGTATGTTCATTGTTGTGGATCTTTGGCTGCGATTAATTTGACACAATTTTGTGTATCGAAAATAAGATTTCATTAATCAGATTGATACTAACCCTACCATGTGGTGTCTGATAGAGTTATTGGCTTTCAAGATTCTTAGGTACGGCTAGCTTATCATCCATGATAGCTTATCAAAGGTCCCTAATATGGCTCTTCAATTACCTTGTTAGGTGGGTTCTGTACTTGATCATGGCCTAGCTCCTTCAGCTTATAATTGCTCATTTAAGCTCAAACAGCTCGTTTTACAACTCTTGACAGAGGTTCCTTGTAGCTCATTTGGGAGAATTTCAACTGCTACACTTTCAAGACAGCTGCTGCTTTTATGTGCTATCAGCTTATTTATAGCTTCTGTACACGGCTCATCTCGTCTTTTAGCTATGCTCTTAGCTCATATCAGCTTCTGATACTATCAGCTGTCATTATTATTTCTTGAGTTGTATCTCAATGCCACATTATTTCTGGACTCTCCTTGGACAACCACTGCATTGGTTGGATTGTTTCTAAAGTTTACACTGTTCACGTCACTATTTAGATGGTTGCCTGCTGAATCTGCTGGACTCCTTTTGCTGGATTTCATCTGGATTTTTAGCTGGACTATTTATTAGGAATTTAAAAAGCAACCTGTTTAGGTTAATTTATTTTTATTGTTTTCTTGTACTAAGCTTGCATTTTTGTTTTTCTTTAATTATATTAATGTAATTAGATTGCATTGAAGGGTAAGGTACATACGCCCCCTTACTAAGTGTTATTTAACTTTTCAAATCAATAAAATCTCTTCGCACAGTAGAGGTTCACAAAAAAAAAAATCAGTTTATTATTTAATTAAGGTTCTTTGTTTCCTATTGCAATGAGAATCAGTATAGATAAAATATTTGTATTATATTAAATTTGTGGTATGCATGTGTTTTACATTATAGATAATCTACTGTGTAGAGTTCTGTTTATGCACAGAAGATCAGATTCTTTTATCTGTGTATAATATAAGTAAAAGTTCATAGTCTTAGATAAAATCGAACACATCATCAGTAGGATTGTAGTGCAATCTTCTATCATAGTTTGTCTTCGCTATAGGAGATTGTCTACTGTGTATTGGACATGACCATTATTGAGGTTATTTTATTTTTATTTAGTAAATAAGAAAATAAATACTTCATTGTTATTATGATTACTTATGGTCTTAATCTTGAGATATTTAATTGACACGTGCATATAATGACTTTTACTTTAATTCGTAAAATAGTGAGATTTATATTTGAGTCAACAAATTCAATAAATTGGAAGATGACATTTTTTGTATTGTGAAAATTAATTATTAATGGAAACCACATCCCGGTATTTAAATGGGTTGATGATGTCCGCTTGAAAAAGTTTATAAGTTTTGTCCACGTCAAACGTTGTAGGTGAATTTAATTATCTGACATAACAAATAAGTTGAGTGGTAAGATTTCAAGGATTAAAAGTAGCCAATTAAATATAATTGTCAGTAATTTAAATAATTGTCAAACATCTTTAATTTTAAATGTAGGGAGATTATTAAGCACATAATAATTAGGAGCTCGAAATATAAATTTGAGATAAGGTTCAGGAGATCAATAATAAGTTTTTGGTGGATTAACTTGTTATTAATGGACCATAAAATGTTTGTTCTGGGTTGGACATAGGATTCCCAGGTCCATTGGAAGCTTAGTCCTTATTTCTCCTTAAGGTTTCTATTATAACCTATATATAAATGCATTCCTTGATTCTCTTAGTGATAACATTTACCTTCACGTCTAGAAAAGGCAGAGAGAGAGAACAAGGGAGAGAATTCTAAGGATTGCAACCTATACTATATTCAGATTTTTGGTGTGGAAGGATACATGGTAGAAGATCGCGAGGTTCATCGAATATGCTGTTTGATCTATATTTGGTCTTTGTTGGTGTGGATTTGTTCATCAAAAGTAAATCCTAATTCTGCTTTGTTGATTCAATAAACGAGTAAAATTTTTGTAATCAATTAAATGAGCTGTCAACGGATCTTGGTACTATTGTTCCAACAAGTGATATCGAAGCATTCGTTGATACCACATATATAGTGAATACAACCATATTGTCCAAGTAAAACGATTAGATGTATATCATGATTGATGGTAGAACATAGAACTGTGATAATATTTATTTTGCTGCATTCTAGTCCCTCTATTGTGGTCAAATAAGTTTTTTTTTTTATCATTTTATGTGATTGGATCCTATGATGGTTTATTCGTGGTTAATATTATTGAAAGGATTAATACGACAATTTATTTGTGTGGTAATATTGCTGGTATTATGTGAACTTCCACGTAGAGGCATAGACGGAGTTTTCCTAAAGTACTTGAACTGGCCACGTATGGCAGCGTTTTCCATGACACTTTGCCGAGCAACTCCCATGATGTCGGACTTTCATATAATAGCTTCAGATTGTATACTAAAAGTAAAAGGGTTACATCAAGAAACTACGAGGAAACAATATTTTGAAAACTACGTATATGGTTTGATGTGGAAATGGAGAATAGCTTTGCTGGTCTTTTGTTTCGATGGAAATAGTAATCAAATTGTGTAGCAATTAACTCACTCTAATTTCAATTTAAAAAATTTGCCCATTAAAATTTCTAGATGACTAAATTAACTGATTTAGTGGATGGAGATATAAAATTCTTAAACTACCCTCAACCTTACTGTTATATACTTCTTTCCGATGTATCCTCCCATTTGTGTGTGTGTTTTAACGTTAGGGCTGAAATTGTTTAAATTAAAATTTGAGGGAGTTAATTGGTACACAACCCAAATTGGATGGGACAATTTGCCATTAACCCTTGTAAAATGCAATTTTGGTACACCCATCAAGTAAACTTAATAATTGATGATTATTCAAGTTGATTGAAGTAAGTTTGAAATTAAAATGATGCAGACTTGACCCACATATATCGGTTGGGAAAATATTTCCACGGTTACAAAAAAATTACCACTTGGAGAAGCCGCATGACTTCTAATGGTAAACATGACATGGGTCAGTATCATAGTGACTTATCAAGCACGGATACAGATACGGGATATGAGTACGATACGATATGGATACAGCGATATGATAAAGTCTAAAAAAGTATAATACGGGCACAACTAAGATACGATTATAATAAAATATATTTAATATTTTTATTATTTTCAACCAACTTAACACTTATATATTTTGGTTGTTCTTTAACATATAATAAAAAAAATTAGTAGTTTTTTTTAGTTTCAAGAAAATATATAATGTGTCATTGTGGTATATTCACAAAGTGAAGTGACTAATTAAAGGAATCAAAGTTAATATTTACAAAGTATTTAGAAGTAATTTTTGCTAAGATTATAATGTAATAGCTTTACTATATGGTCTTTAGACATGTAATTGTAAATAATACTTAAAAACACTCATGTGTCTTTGAAGTAATATGAAATTTTTGTTAATGTATTGTAAAGTATGTGAATTCGAAAAGAGATGTTAAAAGTTTAACTACAAAATTATATATATATATATATATTGTTTTATTACAAAAGTATCTGTGAAGTATCCTAATATTTAATTATTATCGGATACGTAGAAGGTGTGTCCGATACGTATCTTTGAGTATCCGACGAATATCGTGTCCGATACGGTATTCGATACGGGTACATCAACCTCAACGAAGTATCCGTGCCTCATAGATAGTGACATTTAGTCAATTCATATATACGTTATATCCATTTATAACCTTGAAAATTAGATTTTGTGTCATTTTAGGTTTGGGCAATGTATATGTTGTGATTAGTGATGCAGGATTGCAGGAAGTTACCTGATTTGAGAACGAAAAGGGTGATGGTTTTTGATGATAAAGGCTAGTAAGGAGGGGTTTGATGTTGAAGGATGGGTCTTAGCTTCCTTGACCAGGAGTGTTGCCTGTTTGCGAACCAAGAATCTGAGCTGGTTTCTAGTGGAAGCACTGCTGAAGGTTTCTGTGTGATGGACTGTTTGCTGCCAACAAAGAAATTTAGACATTTTATCATGTTTTGAAGGATTAAGGCCATGAGTTGGCTTCGTTGTTTCTTGTATTTCTTTGATTCATGTAATTCTTCGATTTAACAATAAATTTCTTCTTTTAAAAAAAAAATTCACTTGCTGTCTTCCATGACAATTACCAGGTTTATAGTATTCACTTTGACATTAAAACCCCTTCCCAGGATTGTTTGATCATTTACTGCACTTGAATTTAGTAGTTCATAAGCATATTAAGTAAAGGTGTAATATAAATTACAAACTTGTTCCTCTATGCTTTTCTCGTTGTATTTATGGTATATTGTTCCTCTACCTGTTTCTTTCACCCTCTAATATAGTATATTTACAACAGTACATAACCTCTACCTAGCAAATCCAATTTTTTGGCTTTGTTTGTGATATCCCAAATACTAATTTTTTCTTCGTATTTTTTGTGATAGTTATGGCTTGTTTAAGTCTAGCTAGAAGGAAAATGACAAAGAAGAAGAAATTGATTACATTATTTGTATTGTGGACCAAAATCATGCATGTAGTCAATTATTTTTTCCATATTCTATCTATTGTCATCCTTCACTATATGAGAAAAAAATCATTAAGAGGTCAAAGGTATCACAATGACTTCTTTGCAAGGAGGACTATTGTCTATGACTATGCTTATACGAGTAATGACTTATGTGTTTCTCAACTTAGGATGAATAGACGAGCATTCATTAGGTTATGTTCCATGTTTGAGACAATATGAAAGTTAAAACATACCAAAAACATGGAGATTGATGATCAAGTGGCTATTTTCTTGCATATCCTTGCACATCACATGAAAAAGAGTGTAATTTTTTGTCCCTATATTTGAGAATGATTTTGTTTCTTGGAATTCTACCTCCAATGCTATTGAGATGAAATGAATTAAATTTAAGAATTTCTTGCCACTGAAAGTTTTTGATGATCAACTAAAGTATCGTCGCTAAAGTAGATTAGCAATGACAAAAAAATTAGTCGCTTAAAATTATCTATTTGTCACAAAAAAATTTCGTCGCCGAAAAAATTATATTATAGTCATATTTTTTCTATTTTGTGATGACATAATATTTGTTGCTGAAAATCAAGGTACATTTTTTGCGACTAAAATATTTTTGACGCCAAATAACAAATGAACAAATTTTATAAACGGGTTAACCCGTTTAATTTTAAACAAAATTATATCAACAAATTTTAATACTCAACTTTTTTTATTGTTAGATGGACTTACCCAACAAAAGAGGAATTTCTAGTCAAATCTCACATAAAAATCAAACTTTAAGGCTAAAGAAAAAAAAGGCAAGAGGTCACTACTTTTTATCGGCAAGTGAGCCCTCCCCATCTTACCTCATTTGCCGATGTGGGACAAAAACAAAAGATATTGGATTGTCTTTTGTCTTTGAACTGCTCCCCATCACCCTATCACCCAAACCCGCTTAATTCATGTTGATTCGTGTCATTTAATCGTGTTGAGTTAGATTTTGATAGATCTACTCATCGCCAAACAATATCATTTTTAAAGAGTGACATTTTATGATTACTATTGTCTTTGTAACAAATCAAAATAAATTAGCTATTGTGTTTCAATCATTGAAGATCATTATAATACTTTCTCGCAGCGAAAAGTAATATTTGTCATAGAATGTCTTTTTTTTGCGACAATTTTTCTTACACGTCGAAAAAAGTCATCGCAATAAAACGTTTTTCTTATAGTGATATTCTGCGAACAAATATAAATTGTTGTCAAACAAAAAAAAATTTAACCCTTTTTTTTGCGACAAATATTTATTATCGCTAAGTATTATTATTTTTGTTTTCTTATTTTTCATTATTTGACAAACATTTTGCGACCGAAAAATTATTTTAGCGACAAATTTTTTTGTCGCCCATAAAATTAGCATTTAGCGCCAACATTGGCGCCAATTTTTTTTTTGGAGAGAACGTTTTTGCGAAGACTATTGGCTACAACTACAAAAAATAGTTGTAAAAAATATCATAAAAAAGTTTACCACGGCAAATATTTGAAGTTGTCGTTGAAAATCACATTTTTTTAACAAATTTTATTGTCCGTCACTAAAAAACAAATTTGTTGTAGTGACTATTGATTATTTTTTGGACTTTCTTTTTATCGATTTATTTTTTGGTTTAACCTACATGTTCAGATAAAATTCCTAGTTATCTTGATAGTTTTGTTTTTGGGTTTGCACATGTGCTCTATTGAATTCACAAAGAACTATAGTTGTTCGTTTGAAATGAATGACCAATTTTGAATAGTTTTTTATTTTGATTTCTTTTTGGGAACCTATTTTTGAAGGATTTTTTTTTCTATTTTTTTTTAAAATTTATAGGGATTTATTTTTTTTCAATGGATTCTCATTTTTTCTAATTATAAATTTTTTACACAACTTTTAAAGGCAATAGTAATCGTTAAAAAAAATTGTTATTAATTATTTTTAGTCACTATGTATATTTTAATTAAAGTTGATTTCATTCCAATAAAAAAAAAATATTTTATCCAAACATAAGAATGGAATGAACATTCCATTCCAACACTTAATCTTAAACAATAGTCAAACATTGGAATGGTAATGCACAATCCATTCAATTTCCAAGTTCATTCCATTATCAAACTCATTCCACTCCTACTGAAAATCATTATCGTGTACCAAACACAGCGTAAAAGTATTGTTAATCCCATGCCACTAAGCATGTACATATATAGATTTGACAGATTTTTATTTACTATAAAATGCGTTCAAATATTCACATGTTGACGTGGGTTGGGTGCCGCATTGGGCTTTTCTACAAAGTATTAGCCCGGTTTTAGCCCAAACCGCGACTAGAGTTGGGGGCATACCTAGAGGTGTCAAAACATAACATCACATGAAATTAAAGAGTTTGAATCTTCTTTATGTCACCCGTTCTGTAAGCAAGTGATCCATTTATAATTAATAAGCAATCAGATATGAGTGAAGCCAATCAAAAGAAATACATGATACGACTCGTTTATACGCGCTCCATACACGACATGAACACAATATGACATGACTCGTTAGACACAAATTAATAAACGAAACGGGAATGAATTCAGTAATTTTAACATGAATCCATCTCATCCGACACAATTCAACTCTGCAATCCAAAGAAGCGTCAATGTGCTTGCTTAGCATAACTTCTCATAAAATATTCTTTGGAGGTGGAGATTAATTCATTCGCAATACATGTTGCACTCCAAGTTTGTACTTGGAATTAGCTGTTTGAATAAAAAAAACAACCCAATTCTTTGACCACTAGTTTAAATAAATAGAGCTTTTAAACTTAGATCAACCTTAATTTCGTATCCAAACATCGCACTCACATGAAAAAAAATAATATTATTGAATATATGAAGTCATATATAAAAGTCAAAATTAATTCATTCATTGAGCATCATTTATTTCATTGAAATTGGACGACATCGAATATCTTGTGTAAAGAGGAACAACTGATCCAACTTTCAGGCGTCAAGATAGATTGCAGGGATGGATGAAATTCATAAGAGATTCTCATTCTTAAAAATTTGCACTTTTATTTCTCAATTATTTGGAATCGGCCACGTAAAATAGAATTTTCTATGATGTCATTTTGCTGAGTAACTCCCATAGTGTGGGACTTTGAGATAATAGCTTCAAATTGTATACTGAAAGGGCTACATCAAGAAATTGCATGGAAAGAGTCTTTTGGAAACTACTTGTATGGTCTTTGTGGAAATGAAGGATTGGAGTAAGGAGCAGGTACGGGAACTTGACAAGGAACATGGTAAGCAGAAGCGAGTTTTCTTAGGGTGAGCTCACTTTTTCCATACTTTCCTCTCACGATTAAAGGATTTGCTCAAGAAATCTACCTTACTCTAATATGTGTTTTGCGAGACTCCATGCAAATCCGTCAATGGTGTTCAATTCTTTTTATTGAGACTATGCCTTCAATTTTTGGTTGAATGGAAACACTAGTCAACCAAGCCTTTTTTTTTTTTTTGGGTTGTGATAAAGGAGTCATAAAAATGCAATTTTTGTACCACCATCAAGTAAACTTAGAAATTAATGGGTAATCAGGACGTTTGAGACTAAGAATGTTTGAAATTGAAATAATGTAAATTTGACTCGTGGATAATAATATCATAGAGAAATAAGTATTTTTCTATAAAAGAATGATTGTATAAGATCACATAAAATCACATGAATGAGATTCGACCAGGGCTTGCAAAAAATGTCACTACTATCATTGAAACCTTCTCTATCTAGACAAAAAAAAAATCATTCCTAATAAAATTGTAATCCTAACAAAATAACAATAAAAGGACTAAAATATGTCCTACTTCAAAATCCTTCTCAATTTTCAAAGAGCCCTTCATATTTGTCCAAGTCAACAATGTCATATAGCAAGAAAAACATTCACAATCCTCAAAAGTCAGGATTTAATGGTTTTATTTTTTTTTTGGTCTGCCAATGGTTTTTGATGGTGTGATTTACAAAATATAAGAAGGTCCGAGTATCGAACGATTAAGTGAATAAAATATTCGAGTAGACAATCACGAGTAAAGCAAACAACAGTATAATTAGTTCATCAAGTTGAATTGTTAGTCTAGTTCATTGTCAATGAAGTCTTTTGTTTTTATGTGTATTCTCCAAACTGGTGGAGACGAAGATGATTGTGTTTATAGAGGGTTGGATTCCTTTTTCGTAAGACATCCTCTTCAATTTATTTCAGGGTAATCTTTTGTTCCTATCCAAGATTGGTGCGGTCCCCACCCCACCAAATCCGTTGGAATCTTCTGGAAAATTTAGCCATTAGAGACAATCAAGTATCTACAGGACACATGATCTTCTAGAAGCGATGAGGTGACATTTTTGAGGCGGTGGCTTATGTTGGTTACCTAGGGCCAGAAAAATACCACAAACAAGATATAAAAAAAGAGGATATCTCTATTTCACTCTGGAAATAAAATACAAAAATTTATACAAAAATTCTCACTGAGATCTCTCCCGAATCTCTCTCTCTCTCTTTGTTTCTTCCTCACTGATCTAAAACCATACTTTTGGCCTTCATTAAGCTTCCTGTTTATAGGGAGTTTTCTGACCAAATAAGTCAAGAAGAGAGGGAACACATTCATAGCTTTGGTAAGCTTTGTCAAAGTTCAGCCGTTTGTAGTCCATCGGCAAGCCGTCCATAGGGTGGCTACTAGCATGGGCTACTGGGTAGTAGAGTCAGCTACTGGGTAGCCTTCTGATGGAGCTGGATGAGCTGGAACCTTCAAATCTCCCCCTCCAAAACCATCAGAAGAGAATGTATTCAGACATTCATTCCGACTATGTCTCTGCAAAACTCAAGCTTATCCCGAGTAACCACCTTTGTCAATATGTCTGTTGGATTCTCCTTTGTGTGCATCTTCACCAGTTTCAATAATTGTTGCTCCATCACTTCACATCTCCAATGATAGCGAATATCAATATGCTTCATCCGAGAATGGTACATTAAGTTCTTGCTCATGTCCAGAGCACTTTGACTATCACAATGCACCTTGTATTCCTTGCTTAATACCTAGTTCTTGGAGAAACCGCTTTAACCACAACATTTCCTTACTAGTTTCCGCTGCTGCAATATACTCTACCTCTGTCGTGGATAAAGCTATGCACTTCTGCAACCTTGACTGCCATGACAGAGCTCCCCCTGCAAAAGTGTAAAGAAATCCTGATGTAGATTTTCTACCATCAAGATCTCCTGCCATAACTGAATCTGTATAGCCTTCCAAAACTGGTTCAACATAAGGTATCTAAGAATCCACTTGACCATCTCCCAGTGTTCTTTTCCTAGATTGGAAAGAAATCGGCTCACCATGCCCACTGCATGGGCAATATCTAGTCTTGTACACACCATTTCATACATTAGACTCCCAACTGCTGAAGGGTAAGGAATCATTGCCATATCTTCTATCTCCTTCTTTGATGAGGGACAGGAATTCTTGCTCAGCTTGAAATGATTAGCCAGCGAGATGTTAACTGGTTTGATAGTATCCATGTTGAACCTCTGGATAACCTGTTCAACATATTTCTCCTATGATAGCCACAATTTCTTGGTTTTCCTATCACGAACAATCTGCATGCCTAGTATTTGCTGAGCTGGGCCTAAGTCCTTCATGTCAAAGGACTTGGACAGTTCCTTCTTCAATTGGCTAATCTTTATTGCATCCTTTTCGACGATCAACATGTCATCAACATAAAGTAGGAGTGCAACGAAATTACCATCCGAGAATCTCTAAACGTAAACACACTGATCTGCAGGAGTCCTCTTGTAACCATGACCAACCATGAATGAGTTAAATTTCTTATACCACTGTCTGGGTGCTTGCTTGAGACCGTACAGACTCTTCTTCAACTTGCAGACCAGGTTCTCCTTTCTTGGAACCTTGAAACCTTTCGATTATTCCATATAGATTTCTTCATTTAGATCTCCATGAAGAAATGCAGTTTTCACGTCCATTTGTTCAAGCTCCAAGTTTACACTGGCTACTAATCTAAGAATGACTCGAATTGAGGTCATCTTAACAACAGGTGAGAAAATTTTGTCAAAGTCAATTCCTTTCTTCTGTTGGAATCCTTTAACTACCAATCGAGCCTTGTACTTCACCAATTTTCCACTGCCATCTTTCTTCAGCTTGAACACCCATTTATTCCTCAGTGCTTTCTTACCTTTTGGAAGTTTCACAAACTCATAGGTTTGATTTGTCTGCAGAGAATCCATCTCATTCTGCATGACTTGCATCCACTTGTCTTTATCCGTATGAGCTTGTGCCTCTTGGAAGTTCTCCAGCTCCCCCTCATCAGTAAGTAGAATATAGTCTGATTCTAGATATCTACTCGATAGAATGCGTCCTCTATCGGATCTTCGTGATTTAGGCTCTTCAGCTATATAAGGTACATTATCCTCTGGTTGCTGTGATGGTCCTGCAACATCAGGTGGAGTGGGTTGTTGGTTCCCCTGCTCAACACCTTCATCGTCCTCTTGCTCTGCTTCTATAGCTTCATCCTACACTTCGTTATTGTCTGTGACGAACTGTAATGGTGCAGGGTCTGGAACAATGTCCTGTGCACTGGAACTAGAACTGCTAGACTTTGTGGAATTTTCAAACTCCTCATACACCTGGTTTTCATGGAACACCACATCTCCACTCTTGATGATCCTTCTGGCCTTTTGGTCCCACAATCTATATCCAAATTCTTCATCTCCATAGCCTACAAAGATGCACGGAGTGATCTTGACATCAAGTTTCTGCATTTGCTCCTTGGACACATGTGCAAATGCTTTGCACCCAAAAATTCTTAAGTTAGAATAGAAGGGATTCCTACCAGACCACACCTTCTCCAAAATATCAAAATTCAATGATACTGACGGTGATCTGTTTATCAGATAACAGGCGGCACGAACAGCTTCACCCCAGAATGGCTTTGGCAGTTTTGCCATATTGAGCATGCATCGGGCTCTTTCCATAATGGTTTGATTCATCCTCTCTGCCACTCCATTGTGTTATGGGGTACGTGAAACAGTCTTCTCATGTCTGATACCATAATTTTCACAGTATGCTTCAAACTCTCTGGAAGTATATTCGCCTCCACTGTCTATTTGGAGACACTTTAGCTTCATTCCTATTTCTCGCTCTACCATGGCATAAAATCTTTTCAAGCATTCAAGTACTTAATCCTTCGTCTTTAGGAAGTACATCGATACTTTCCATGAAGCATCATCAATAAATGTCAGAAAATATCTGTTGCTGCCCAATGTTTCCACCTCCAAGGGACCGCAAACATCAGAGTGTACCAGGCTTAACAACTCTGATCTCCTCTTCATAGAGGAACTAAACGAGACTCGATGTTGTTTACCAAAAAAGCAATGATTACAAGGATTTAGTGCAACATCCTTGGCAACTGTGATGAGATCCTTCTTCGCCAAAGTAAACAATCCTTTTTCGCCCATGTGATCGAGTCTCTAGTGCCACAGATTTGGTGAAGCCTCATTTTTAACTACAATAAGGCTGTCTGAGCCAACCTTCACATGGGTCTTGTAAAACGTGCCACAAATATGTCCTCGGGCGATAACCATGGCATTTTTCATGAGCTTCCATGTGCCATTGTTGAAGTGGTTATCGAATTCGTGTCTGTCAAGGGCTATCTCAGAAAGTAGATTTAGCCGAAGGTCGGGCACGTGTCGGGCATCCTTCAATACCAATGTACAGCCAACATTTGTTTTTATCTGAATATCACCAATTTCCACGAGCTTAGAATAACTGGTGTTTCCCATCCTCACCGTACCAAAGTCTCTGGCTTTGTACGTCGAGAAGAAATCGCTGTGAGAAGTAGCGTGGTATGAAGCTGTAGTATCTACCACCCACTCAGCGTCATGGTTGGAAAAATAAAGGCTTGTCTCCTCATTAATAGAAAGAATAGCCACGTCCTCTGTGAGAGTGACTAGTGTCTCTCCGTCCTGTTTCTTTGGCTGATTACTGTCTTAGCCTTGCTCTTGTAGCAACTTGCGGTAGTTTTTCTTCATATGGCCTTGCAAGCCACAATGATAACACTTGTATGTAGGTCTTCCTCCATCATTTGATCTCCCTGAATCTTGTGACTTTCCTTTACTCTTACTCCTTCCTCTTTCCCTGCCTCTACTACTCCTTGTTGTCTGCCTCTGTTCTCAGTGACTAGGGCATTTGATTGGTCAATGCCAACATCCTTTCTTCTGGCCTCCTCATTGAACAGGGCATCCTTAACCATTGACATGGTAAGTTTGCCTCCTAGAGCCGAATTGTTGAGAGTGATTACCAGCATTTCCTAATTGTCTGGTAGAGAACTGAGAAGTAAAAGAGCTTGTACTTCATCCCCCAGATTTAACTCTATTAATGATAATTGATTTAACAGACTCTGGAATTCACTCGTGTGCTCGGCAATTGAAGTTCAACTTTTTTACTTCAAATTCACCAATCACCTCATCAAAAGGGCTTTATTACGAGCAATCTTAGCCTGGTACATATCTTCCAGCTTCTTCCAGAGGACAAATGCATCAGTCTCTTGTGCAACATAGTGGAATACACTGTGGTCAATCCATTGCCTGATTTGACCGATAGTTTTTCTGTTCAATTTCTTCCACTCCGTTTCTTTTATCGGATCTGGATTTACACCTTCTGCCTCCAAGGGATCGTGCAAGTCTTTATAGCTTAGAAGATCTTCCATTCGAGGTCTCCAAAGTATATAATTAGAGGTAGTGAGTTTGATCATGGCTCTCAATGTTGAATCCTCTGTGGACATTTTGAGTTTTGGGCTCTAAATGTCTCAATCAAAAAAAAAATATTGGGACTGAATTTTGCAAAACGGAGTGCACCGTTGCGTCCATAACGGTTGAAATAGCTGGAAAAGAGTTCTGGTTTACCAAAAATGGAGCTAAAATGAGCTCAGAATTGACTTGGAAATTTTTTGATAACTTAACGAAATATTCCGTTAAACTTAATAGAATATGCTGACGGTGACAGAATATTCCCTGGATAGAATATGCTCTGGGAATATTCTCTGAATGGAATATGCTTTGGGAATATTCTCTGAATGGAATATGCTTTGACAGAGTGGAATATTCCGTCGTCTTCAACCATGCTCCGGTCACCGATCCGGCGAAATTTTCCGGCAAACTTCCAGCAGCAACTCCGGCGATCTCTAGTGAGCTCCGAAAGAAACTCCGACTGCCGGTGAATTTTTTGATGAACATTCAGCGAGGACCGTGAGAGCTCGTACGATGTCGGATTGATGCAAGGCTAATGGGGTCCGACTTGTTTTGACGAGAGGAATCCAATGGTGCGCTCAGAATTTGATTTCGAGTTCGTTTAGAACCTATACGAACCAAAAACAGTGAGTTTGAAAATTTTCTGACAACCCATCCGAAGCTCTGATACCACTTGTTTGTTACCCAGGGCCAAAAAAATACCACAAACAAGATATAAATAAAGAGGATATCTCTATTTCACTATGGAAATAAAATACAAGAATTTATACAAATATTCTCACTGAGATCTCTCCCGAATCTCTCTCTCTCTCTCTTTGTTTCTTCCTCGCTTATCGAAAACCATATTTTTGGCCTTCACTAAGCTTCCTATATATAAGAAGTTTTCTGGCCAATAAATCAAGAAGGGAAGGAACACATTTAAATCTTTGGTAAGCTTTGTCAAAGTTCAGCCTTCTGCAGTCCACCGGCAAGCCGTCCATAGGGTGGCTATTGGCATGGGCTACTGGGTAGCCTTCTGATGGAGCTGGATGAGTTGGAACCTTCAGCTTACTCTCCAAGATAGGATAGACTTGCTGAACTCTTCTCCTTCTTATGGTTACTGTTAAAAATAATTATTTTAAATAAATATTTTGATATTTATTTGTTTAAACTGTTAAGTATTGAATGAAAAATTGGTAAAGTATTTTTGTGACTATTGGGAGAATTTGGAAAGGTGTGAAGAAAAGATGACATGAAAGACTACTAGTTCAAAATTGGTGACTTTTAGTTAACGACACCAATACAAATAAGAACAATTTTTCATAAAAATCACTATTGATATCTCTTGAACTAGAAGATATCATTTCAAATGGTTATACTTTTTCATAAAGTTACAATTGATACCTTTTGGATTAAAAGACACAATTACAAATGATTTCACCATTTATGAAAAATTACTAGTAAGTCTATAAATAGGTGATGTCTTGCACTCCCAAATCACACCATTGAACAATTCTAGAATTGTTCTCTCATTCTACCACTCTCCATTATCCCAAATTCTGAATTAAGTATTCAATTTTTCTTCTCTCTCTGTGCATATTACTGCATTATTTTTTCAAGTTTGGTTCAATTATAAACACATTTGTTGGAATCTTGAAGATTGAAGTGATGTATATTCAAAAATGAAATCCGTTCTATTTTTGGAGACAGTTGTTTATCAATCTTCAATACCGAGAGGAAGCAAATATGTCTTAAGGAAGCTGTGATTACACAGGGCTTGAATTATTATTATTATTATTTCTGAATTTTTGACTTTCTATTTCTCGTGCAGTTCTACGTCACTGTAAGTACACTATTTCAATTTCAGTTTAATATTATGTTATAATTTTAATTAGTTCACATATAACAGTATACTTACTTAATGGTTTAGAGTTTGAAATAGTAATTAATGATAAATTCTAATTATATACATACACTAGATAACAATTGGATTCGAACTGACTTGATTGTGGCCGAGCTGCTTTAGATACTACTTGGCGACTTGGGAATTGGCTTACTTATGACAGATGACCTGGGCTAGGTCGAGTCAGTCTTCCACAACTCAAAAATACTGAACTATAATTAGTTTAGCTGAGGTGCAATTTATGGCATCATCAGTTTTCATGTTTAAATTTCTTGGGATCTCTTGGGGATTCACATGGCTTAGTACTGCTGGCACACGAAGTCCTGTTCGTTTGTGCCTTACATGGCCCACATAAGAGTCACAAAATCCAACTTATTTAAAAGGGTGCAAGGCCAAGGTAGGTTTATGTTACAGTGTCGAAAAATAACTTGGATATTAATTTAAATCAGATGATCTACAATTATTAATAAAAAACTAATATAAAATAAAATTGCACACATATTTATTCGAGTACATAAATAGTTATTCATCATTAAGCACGATTAAAAGTTGAGCCGCACCAATTGCTTAACTTTTTAATCTTTCCTAATAAAATCATAATCCTCAAAAAATAACTAAAAATAGAAGTACCAATTCAAAATCATTCTCATTTTTCCAAGATCCCTTCTTATTGATCCAAGTCAACAATGTCAAACAATATGACGAACACAGATTAAAAAAAAAATTCTTTTATTTATTTATTCGTTTTACTCCAAATATTCTCTTCTCACAAGGCTTAATACTACTGGCACATAAGAGACGTGACCAAGTCCTTCTCTTGTGTGCCTTTCATGGACCACATAAGGGTCATCAAATTCAACTTATTACTAAATTGTAAACGCCAAATAATTACAATCGTTGATTAAACTCGAGAGACCAACAACAATCAAATCAGGAATATTTGAATTACTATTGCCCCGAACTGACCCACAGGAGTGGATTATCCGAAAAATTATAACTAGACATTATAATTTTTAGTACAATACCTCCTTCATTAATATAATGGTCATCTATCTCATTTGTCAAAGTATCTTGATAATTGTATCAGAACATAGCGTGTTTGGCTGTCACCCAAGCTAAATTTTCATAGTTACGAAAGGATTGCCACATAAACTCAACCAACTAGTATGTATTGATTCCGTCCCAAATAGTAACTAGGACCAATTTAGTCATATTTTCATGTTCTAATTGAACACTTTCCATTTTTTTTTATTATTCTCAAAGGAGAAGATTATTCTCTTTACCAAACATATGCAGATCCAATCACCACAGAGAAACCTCATTTCTTCTAATACTTAGAGTTGACATGAAAATCGCTTTGTATTGTTAAAATTTACTCAATTCATACATTCAGATGATATGTGAATAAGACTTTTAACCAAGTACTAGCTCGGGAAGCGAGATCAAACAAGGAGGATAGACAAAGAGGTCAGACGTGGAGCTCAGAGCTCTGAAGCCCAGTTTCCAAGCTCCTCTCCGATGAGAAATCAGAGGAGCCAAGGAAAGAACAACTAGTCAGCAAGAAGAGTCCACAGAACAGCTAAAGGGTAGTAATCAAGGCGTGAAACTCTCAACCACCCGAGATTCCCTCATAAAATCAGGGAAAGTCCTGCGGATGAAGAGCAAAGATCTCGCAGCAGATCCCTTAAAGATACAAATTGTGCTATAAATATTGTACAGCGCCTCCTTGAGAGGCAAGAAAAACCTAATTCCCTCATAAATATTTTGTAAGCCATATTGACCATCAATATAGAAAAAATGGAAAAGTGCATCCATTAAAGAGTGGACTAGTCGAGCTCCCGAGTCGGTGAACCACTATATCTTCATTGTGTAAACTACCCCAATCCTCCAGTAATACTTCTCATGATCCTCGTGAGCCTTGTGGCTTAGATTCAAGCTGCCAAGCATAATTCATACCTTTTGCTCATCCACGATAATTTACACCATCAGTTTGGTGTTGTCTATGGGAACGATTGTTCTCGATACTAGCACACTAATCCTTCAGTAACTAATGGTCTCAACCCGCAATATGAACAGAAGCCAAAGTAATCCCCCGCAGGTGCAGAACCAGTAGGAGAATACTAGTAGACAACACGAAGATTCATAAGATTTCTTTCCAACTGTCGATGTCAAACCTCCTATGGTGGATCCTCCCATGAACAACGAGTTGGAGGCCCTCAGCCTGGTCAACCAACGCCTACTAAAGTAGAATGAGGAACTCCTGAAGCTTTTACAGTGACCACAGGGGAAACAACCAGCCCAAGGAGGCCAAGATGATCCCCCTCATAGGGAACAGCGGCATCTCGACCCATTCAGGGAGGCTGACGAAGGAGGAGAAAATAGTCAGGCTCCCCAACCCCCTCTGAGGAACGGAGACAATAAAGAGGTACAAAGCCGAAGTAATGGAAATGAGAAGAATAACCCTCGCCCAGATCAGCAGGAGTGAAAAGATCAATACTGGGAGCAGCGCTTCAAAGATATTTGACAGGAGCTCAGCCACATGAAGGAGGCCGTGAGGAGTAAAACCCCAGTAACCATGGATGCCTTGGTGCACCAAATCGAGTCCCCATTTACTCCTGGGGTATTGCATTTTCTCTCTCGCCAAAATTCAGAATGTCGCAGGTAGAAGCTTTTGACGGAACCAGAGACCCTATGGACCACCTGAATACTTATAAAAATCAGAATGGAGTTGCATGGGTATCAAGATCCTGTTCGTTGTCGCGCTTTCGCCATAACCCTAAAAGGGTCAGACTGAGCATGGTTTAACAGGCTCCTCCCAGCCTCGATCTCCTCTTTTAAAGAACTCTTGATATCCTTTGTGTCTCATTTCCTCGGAGCTCGGACATACAGAAAGCCAAGCTACCACTTGTTGAATGTGAAGCATGGACCTCAAGAAAACCTAAGGTCTTATATTCAGAGGTTTAACTCGGAATCCCTGAAGGTAGACGTGCTAGACAAAAAATTTGCAATTACTGCTTTCATAGCAAGATTAGGAGTACATTCAAAGGAATTGATGTTCTCCGTATAAAAAAATCCTTAAGCAAGCATGGCCGAGGTGTTGGCTAAAGCAGAGAAGTATATAAATGGCAAGGAAGTTCTCCTCTCAAAGGTAGAAAGCTCATCTTCGTAGAAAGAAAAAGAAAAGGAGGAAAAGAAAAGGGATCAAAGTCCCAGGAAAGACAAAGAAAGAAACAGGTCTCCAAGAAGAGATAGATCTCTCAAGAGAGATAGAGAACGTTCCCTAAAAAGGAGGGGAAATGTCAGGGATCGTCTAGGTCCCCCATAGCCTGAGTTACAGCTGAGGTATGCACCTCAGGAGTATGCTTCATTCACTGCCACAGAGTTCCAGATCCTGTATGAGCTGCAGAATGAAAAGTTCTTAAGATGGCCTCCTCGGATGAAGGCAGATCTAGCGAAGAGGGATCCTACGAAGTACTGCAAGTACCACAGAGACCACGGTCATCATATTGATGACTGCATCCAATTGAGAAAGGAGATTGAGTTCTTGGTCCAAATGGGGCAGTTGAGTCATTTTATTGCCCATGATAATCAGAATAGCATTCCATTGTCCCCAGTACCTCAACAGCAAGCCCCTGTGCAGCATCAGTAACCCCTAGGAAAAATAGAGTAATATTAGGAGGATTTGTAGGAGGAGGGCAATCCAACTCAACTAGAAAAGCTCACTTGCATAGAATCAGAGCTGATGAAATGTTGGAAGTACATATTGTATCCAAGACTCCATGTCTGGACATATCCATCACTTTCTTAGACTCAAATCTGGAAGGCTGCCAACATCCTCATGATGATCCATTAGTTGTAAGAGCGGTTGTTGCCAATAGAACTGTTCATCGAGTACTGATTGACAACGGGAGCTCTGGAGACATCATCTTTGCGCCAGCATTTGATAAGATAGAGATAGGCAGAGAAGAGCTCGAGCCAGTAACTACCCACATGTTAGGATATCAAGGGAAAGGGTACTACCACTGGAGTCAATACAACTCATGCTCACAATTAGGGAGTTGATGCTCCTTCAGCGTATAACATGTTGCTTGGGAGACCTTCCCTCAATGCAATGAGGGCAATACCTTCAGCTTACCACTTGGTTATGAAGTTTCCTACAGAAAATGGGGTTGGTATGGTCTGAGGAGACCAACGTGTGGCACGGGAATGCTACATGGCGTCTGTCAAAAGGAAGGAGGTCAAAACTTTTCAACTGAATGAGCTCGACATGAGGGACGAGTTGGACACTAGACCAATACCATTGGAAGAGTTGGAACCAGTCCAGTATGATGAAGAACCAGAACACCTTGTCTACATAGGATCTAAGCTGAGCAGAGAAACTAAAGACCTTCTCATCCAATTTTTGAGGTAGAATATAGGAGTGTTTGCTTGGATGCAAGAAGATATGATGGGAATTGATCCTTTAGTCATCTTACACAAGCTCAGTGTGAACCTTCGCCAGTAAACCCGTTAAAGAAAAGAGATGAAGTTTTGCCCCCGAGCGGCAGAAGGCAATTAATGAGGAAGTAAGCAAGCTTCTACATGCCAAAGCCATCAGTGAAGTAGATTATCCTGCCTAGTTAGCTAACGTGGTCCTTGTTAAGAAGACCAACAAAAAATGGCGTCTCTGCATCGACTTTATTGACTTCAATCATGCTTGCCCTAAGGACATATTCCCTTTACCTCGGATAGACTTGATCGTAGATGCCACCACAGAGCACGAGCTCTTGAGCTTCATGGATGCCTTCTCTGGTTATAATCAGATCAAAATGGATCCCAACGACCAGGAGAAGACTTTCTTTGTGATTGAGCAAGGAACATACTGTTATCAAGTAATGCCTTTCGGACTGAAAAACGCATGAGCCACTTACCAACGCTTGGTAAATCGAATGTTTTAGAAATAGATTGGGATGACAATGGAAGTATACATCGATGATATGTTGATAAAATCATTAAAGGCAGAGCTCCATGTTGAGCACTTAGCAGAGTTAAAGCAGTAACGGATATGAAGCCGTCGTCCAACACCAAAGAAGTTTAGCTTTTGATAGGAAGAATAACAGCCCTAAGCCATTTTGTATCTGGATCAAGAGACAAATGCCAACCATTCTTTCAATTCTTAAAGAAAGCATTTCAATGGGATATCCGATGGGGGGAAGCATTCAATGCCATGGAGGACTATCTAAGCTCTCCCCAGTTCTGGTTAGCCTCTAAAAAGGGGAAGTGCTTACCCTCTACTTAGTTGTCTCAGACTTCTCAACCAGCGCAACGCTAGTAAGTGAGCGAGACAGAGCTCAGCAACCAGTTTACTACTGTAGCAGAGCTTTGAGGGGGGCTGAAGAAAGATACCCAAAGATGAAAAAGATTTTCTTGGCTTTAGTCACAACTACTAGAAGGCTCAGCCAATGAAGCAAGTGCTGCACAAGCCAGAGTCTTCGGGAAGGTTGGTTAAGTGGGCTATCGAGCTCAATGAGTTCGATATTAGGTACAAACCAAGAGTGGATATCAAGGGGCAGGTCCTAACAGATTTTAGAGCAGAATTCACAACAGAACAACCCATGAGAGTAGTGCAATTGGTAATTGACCTCCCTACATGGAGGCTTTCAATAGATGAGACTGTCAATGCTCAGGGCAGGGGTGCTAGCTTAATCCTGACCTCCCCCAATGAGATAGATGTTGAATACGCTCTTAGGTTTGGATTTAAAGCTTCAAACAACGAAGAAGAGTACGAGGCCATTATAGCAGGGCTCAGCCTTGCACACTCGATGGAAACAGAACAACTTGAGGTCTATAGTGACTCACAGCTTGTGATAAAACAAATAGAGGGGTCTTACGAGGCCAAAGGCGAAAAGATGCCTCTTTATCTTAGAAGGGTGCAAGAGCTAATCAAGAAGTTTGTGCAAGTTAAATTCAAACACGTCTCTATGATTGAGAATTCAAGGGCAGACGCGCTGGCAAGGTTAGCAATTGCTCCTCAGGAGAACTTGGACAAGTTGATTCCAGTGGAACACTTAGCAGAACCATTAGTAGGAATTCTCGAAGAGGTGCTCCCAGTCATGAAATTAAACAGCTGGATGGATCCCAATTAAGACTACCTGCAGAATGGAACCCTTTCAATAGACCCTAAGGAGGCAGCAAAACTAAGGGTAAGGTTGGCCAGATTTTCCATCTTATAGGGTAGTCTGTATAAACGAGATTTTTTAAAACCTCTCCTCAAGTGTGTGGGGGACGAGGACGTGAACTATATATTTAGAGAGGTTCATGAGGGAGTATGCGGTAACCATATTGGAGCCAGGGCTTTGGCAGAAAAAATTTTAAGGCAAAGATACTACTAGCCCACCATGTTCTAAGATGCCACTGATGTGGTTAAGAAGTGTAAGGTCTGCCAACTGCATGCCAATATTCCCCATTGCCCACTAAAGCTCCTAATAATGGTAGTAAGCCCTTGGTTATTCCAGCAGTGGGGCTTAGATATTCTAGGGCCCCTCCCAATGAGTGTGGGACAGTGCAAGTTCACCATTATTGGAGTGGATTACTTCACTAAATGGGCAGAAGTAGAGCCCTTGACAACAATTACAAAGTAGAAAGTGCAGAACTTCGCTTGAAAGTCCATAGTCTATAGGTTCAGAATTCCTAGAGCGATCATCTCCGACAATGGAAAACAATTTGATAACCCAAAATTTAAAAGGTTTTGTGTCGAGCTTGAGATAACGAACTACTTCTCAGCTCCTGCTCACCCTCAATCTAATGGGCAAGTGGAAGTCACCATTCGAACGATAAAGGCAACCTTGAAAACTAAGCTAAAGGCCCAAAAAGGGAAGTGGGTGGAGTAGCTCCCCGACGTATTATAAGCTTATAGAACTACAGCAGGACAGCCACACAAGAAATACCGTTTGCATTGGCTTTCAGGACCAAAGTTGTTGCCCCTGTTGAAATTGGGCTCTCATCTCCCACGACCGAGTTTGCAGAACCAGAACCAGAGCCAGAGCACAATGATGAGTCGCTTCTGCTCAATCTTGATCTTTTGGATGAAAGAAGGGATAGAGCTTAACAGCATATAAAGAGTTACCAAAGAAAAACAACTAGGTATTACAACATAAAGGTAAGGCACAGGAGTTTCAACGCAGGGGATTTAGTGCTTAGAAAACTTCTACTTGCAAGAAAGGACCTCTCCCATGGAAAGTGGATCTTAATTGGGAAGAACCTTACATCATATCAAGGGTAGTCAGACCTGAAAACTATGAGTTGCAAACCGAGGAAGGTAAAGTTTTACCTCATACGTAGAACGCGGAGCACCTTAAAAAATTCTTTCAATAAGTTCCTCCTGTAATAAGGATATATTCGATAAAAATAGCGAGTTTCTAGTTCATCCCTATGTAAATCCTTGGAGTAGCTAAAAAGCTAAAGATGAGCTCTTTAGCTCATCAACAAAAGATGAGCTCTTCAGCTCATAAACCAAAGATGAGTTCTTTAGATCATAAACTAAACATGAGCCCTTCAGTTCATAAATTAAAAATGAGGTATTTCGCACAAACACAAGCGATGAGCTCTTTTGCTCATGAGTTTAAGACAGGTTCTTTAGATCATAAGCATGCAACAAGATTTAGAGCAAAATCTCAAGCATAGCAATCGACAGAAGAGAACTTAACCATCAAGTAAAGTAAAGGTTCAAAATTTTCTATAGCAATACAATGAAAGAAACAAAAGGAATACAAGGGAAGTTCTTAGTTTTTAATCGCCCCTAAGGCATTTCTTGAGCTCAGCCACCTCCTCCCTTAGACGAACATTCTCTTCCTTTAGCTCATCTCTCTTCTTCTCCGTCTCCGAAAGAAGATTCATAAGTTTCTACCCAGTTGAAGAGAGAATAATAGTTCCTAGTGAAGATGAGAAAGGAGAAGAGCCACCTGGAGAATCGCCCCTCTTACGCTTCCTAGGAGAGGTACTAGAATCTTCGCCTTCATCGGACTCCGAATGAGAAGGATCAGAGTCTAGGCAAGAAACAAAATCCATAGCAGCTCTCGCAGTGCTGAACAGAAAGAGGTTGTCTGATATCATTAGCTCAAGAAAGGACATAGGCTCAGCGTGGACTATCTGTTCGACTTTCATCGCCTCCACCAGGTCTAGGTTAGGGGGCATCTGCAAAGCAAAATAAATTTTTTCGATAAGGGCAAGCCATCATAGAGCCTAGCTAGTGAAGGCAATCAAGACACTAACCTATATAAGAATAGCTCCTCCAAAACGGAGGAACTCTACACTCTCTGTAGCGTAGCTCAGTGGACCTCCAAGAGTCCCCAGAAACAAAAAAGAAACGTTGAGCCCATCCCTCAGGAGGAGAAGGAAAGCCAAGCACTAGACGTCATAGTTTAAAGTGCCTCCATCGAAAACAACTAAAGCTTGGGACCTCATCCTCTTCAAGATCAAAAAAGTAGAGGAACTCAGCTACTGTGGGAAACTTGTCATTGCCCCGCAAGCACCAGAAGAGGAAAAAGCAAATCATGGTAGCCCATCCCTTGGGAGAGAGGCGAGAAGGACACAAANTAAACTAAACATGAGCCCTTCAGTTCATAAATTAAAAATGAGGTATTTCGCACAAACACAAGCGATGAGCTCTTTTGCTCATGAGTTTAAGACAGGTTCTTTAGATCATAAGCATGCAACAAGATTTAGAGCAAAATCTCAAGCATAGCAATCGACAGAAGAGAACTTAACCATCAAGTAAAGTAAAGGTTCAAAATTTTCTATAGCAATACAATGAAAGAAACAAAAGGAATACAAGGGAAGTTCTTAGTTTTTAATCGCCCCTAAGGCATTTCTTGAGCTCAGCCACCTCCTCCCTTAGACGAACATTCTCTTCCTTTAGCTCATCTCTCTTCTTCTCCGTCTCCGAAAGAAGATTCATAAGTTTCTACCCAGTTGAAGAGAGAATAATAGTTCCTAGTGAAGATGAGAAAGGAGAAGAGCCACCTGGAGAATCGCCCCTCTTACGCTTCCTAGGAGAGGTACTAGAATCTTCGCCTTCATCGGACTCCGAATGAGAAGGATCAGAGTCTAGGCAAGAAACAAAATCCATAGCAGCTCTCGCAGTGCTGAACAGAAAGAGGTTGTCTGATATCATTAGCTCAAGAAAGGACATAGGCTCAGCGTGGACTATCTGTTCGACTTTCATCGCCTCCACCAGGTCTAGGTTAGGGGGCATCTGCAAAGCAAAATAAATTTTTTCGATAAGGGCAAGCCATCATAGAGCCTAGCTAGTGAAGGCAATCAAGACACTAACCTATATAAGAATAGCTCCTCCAAAACGGAGGAACTCTACACTCTCTGTAGCGTAGCTCAGTGGACCTCCAAGAGTCCCCAGAAACAAAAAAGAAACGTTGAGCCCATCCCTCAGGAGGAGAAGGAAAGCCAAGCACTAGACGTCATAGTTTAAAGTGCCTCCATCGAAAACAACTAAAGCTTGGGACCTCATCCTCTTCAAGATCAAAAAAGTAGAGGAACTCAGCTACTGTGGGAAACTTGTCATTGCCCCGCAAGCACCAGAAGAGGAAAAAGCAAATCATGGTAGCCCATCCCTTGGGAGAGAGGCGAGAAGGACACAAACCACAATGAGCCAAGATAAACCCAACAGAGGGGTGGATGGGAAGGCACATGCCCATCTCCAAAGCTCCTTTGAAGAAGCAAGTCTCCCCTGGAGGAAGATAATTGCAGGGCTCATCAGAGGATGGGGCTCGTAGAGACAATTCCAAGTCGGGGGAAGAACCTCTTCTTTAACCCATCCAAATCCAAAGATGATATTGTTGAAGGAACTAAGTAGAGAGAATGTCATTTCCACTCAATCCCAAAGGAGCTTCGTTTGTTGAACAAAGGCGAAACAGGAGCAGCTATAAAAACCCTCAAAGAAGAAAAAGAGAAGAAGAAACAAAGAACGTAAAACCTTCAGGATTCAAGAAAAGATTCCAAGAGTGAAAGAAAGTCCAAGAGATTATAGAAACCCCTTTAAATGACACCGATTTTTTGGGGAATCAAGGAACGCACTAGAACCTAAGTCGGCTGACCTTTGGGTTGTCCAACTGAAGAAGGTTGTTATACTTTTGAAAAGTAGTTGGGCAAGTGCGATAAAGAGATAGGAAATCCAACTTATTGTTAGCCCGAAAAGCCCAAGTTGTGTAAGAATACCAAAAACACGACTGCCAGTAGTTGTTCATACAAAGCCAACATCCAAGAGAGCTCTAATAGGCCTCCAGCTTTCAGTCTGTTCAACAGGAAAAACCTCCCCAATAACTCCTACATTTCCCAAATACTCCTCATCCATCTCAAGCGTTTGCAGCACTCGATGATATAGGAAAAGTCCAATACAATAAGTTGCGGCGTAACCTGAGAGGCTAACTTCAAGACCAAAATTGAGCTCTACCAATTCGATTCAGTTGGTTTGGAAAGCCAAGGTTAGTTTGGGGGAAGATCTCCTCAGATTTCTATGTGCTAAGGCCATCTCGTATGGCTGTATAGACCTTCTAAAACATATCCAGAAGGCCAACTGTTTCAAGACCCTTTTTCATGTGCTGGATAAAGTGGGGCTGGTATTTCCCAAGTTCATCTTCCATCAAAGTTCTGACGAATGCAATAGCATGACCTTTATAGATGCACTTGCGATGGCCGTCAACATCAAGTTATTTACTCTCTTTGTAAAATCTAGCAAACACTCAATGCCCCCTTGAGGGCCCCAGACGCCGGGAAAGAACTCTCCTAGGGTCAGACCTCAGTGACCCAATAACTCATTAGCTCCACAACTCTTTAGAGCTTCAAGAAGAACCAAGCCTTCCTTACGTGAGATCTCAACACCTCGCAGTTTCTCCAAACTTAACAATTTTGCTTTAAGGAGAGCTGTGAACTCCTCAAAGCTAGGGGGCAAGGAGAGTATAGAATAATAAAGGGGAGTATAGAACGATTTAGATACACATCAATAACAGTGATTCAGAGAGCAGATCAGATTATATTAAACAGTCACAAAAACAAGGTGTATTCAGTAGTTACTTTAGCAACTTAGAAAGGCAGCACAAATGTATATTAAAAGACATGTAGGTACACTTCCTAGCAAAAGTTAAAAAACAAAAAAAAGAAAAGAGAGAGAAAAGGGAGAAAAAAAGGAGAGTCATAAGTCTTTGTATTAGGAGCAGGAGAAGGAGAGCCTAGTAGCTCAGCAGCAGAAAGTTCTGGCAAATCAGAAGATAAAGCCTCTGGCAGGGCAGTAGTTGATGTTCCTGGTGGATCAACAATTGAAGCCCCCATAAGCCCTGAAGCAAGCAAGGGAGGAGAAGTTTCAGGGGTCCCAGAAATAGGAACATTAAACCCAGATGATAGTGAACTTAAGGCTAGAGCCCTGAAAACGAGATCAGCCGAAAAAGGGGCAACAACAGAAATAGCAGAGGAGGCAACGAGAACCAAATCTGCTTCAGGAAGGAGATCAATGACTACAGGTTGAGGAACATCTTGATCCATGACCTCAGTAGGCACAGTAGAAGTCAAAATGTAGCTAGGTGGAATTTTAGTAGCAGGAGATTCCAAGGCGCCGCCCATGCCCTCTGATGTGATTCCCTCTGCCTCTTCCTCAGGAGGGATGTCAAAATCGAAGTCTAGACCAGGGTATATTTTTTCAGCCCAATCTTGGAAAGCAAGCCATCTGGTGACCCACTTTGTAGAAACATCATCCCTCAGCTTGGTTATTGTATCATCCTTCTTGATAATGGTGGCCTCCTTCTCCTCAAGCTCTCTACGAATGACATTGTTCACCTCAGACACGTTGTCATACTCTTTTTTCATACTCTTGAAAGAGCATAGGGCATCGAGGGTTTCCTCGCAAGCTTTGACCTAAGCATTATCCTTAAGCTCGAGCTCCTCTCTGATCTTTCGCTCCTCGCTTTTAGCCCTCTCCTTCCCTGCCTCCAGGTCTTGGATAATAGAGACTTGCTTCTCCACCTGCTTTTGAAGGTCCTGGTTCTAGATGCGAAAATCCTCATTACTAAAAGACAGTTCAGCAACTTTGAGCTCGTAGGCCTTTGTAACCTTAGCTGAGCCCTCTAAAGATCAGATCCTGCCCATCAAACCCTTCACATGGAGGGCTAGCTGGGAGCAGGTAGAAAGAAAACAAAGGTCAGCATCAGTTTGTAGCATACAGAAGAAAAGGAAAAAAGGAGAGAGATAGACATTTACAACAGTTGCTCCATGGAGAGCTGAGCTGATAAAAGTCTCAAGAGGCATGGAGGAGGCTCTGTAAACGACGAATTTAGGAAGAATATAACTAAGGGCCCTAGTAGCGAACTCGATATTGTCAAAAAAAGAGCCTTGGTCACTCTCCACTTTGAGGAGTTTCCCCTTCTCAATTCTGGAGCTCGTATGGTGTGACAGGGGAAGCTTCTTGGTTGACGCTGGAGTCGGGCAGTACACGGGTAATCATCCCCAAGGCCCTGTCGACCTCAAAAGAAGAGGGGGAGGTCTAACCATGCTCAAGGACCTCACTGGGAAAAAGGGGATCACCTTCTACAACTTGCGGAGTGGACGAAGGTTGATTGGTTAAGGTTTGGGTCGAAACAAGGAAGCTGGAGGACACACTCGTCTTCGGTATCTTGGTTGGAGGAGCAACTTTGCTGTTAGAGCCAACCTCAACCTTCCGTTTGTTACCACTCTTGGTCTTCTTTAACTGAGAAAGTTTAGCCTAGAGCTCGGCTGTGGAAGGCTTCATCGCAAAAGAACCTAAGAGCCCAAAATGGGTAAAAATATATAAACAGGGTGCAAGAAGAAAATGGAGAAGCTAGAGGTGGAAAGGTCAGGGTATTACTAACTACCTCCTCCCCGCTGACAACAAAGAGGGGAATCGGGGCTTCTATCATTACCTCTAGAAGACTAAACCCTTGCGTTACAAGAACCTAAGGTTTGATAAGCTTGGAGTATCTCTCTGAATTACAGCCCTCTAGGGACAGCAAAGCCTGCCTATCTGTAACACAGAGTTTAGGTCGAATACTTGAGAAGAAAAATAAGATAAGCAAAAAAAGTCAGTACAGAAAGTCATCAAAGCTAATCTTAGCTCACTTAGACAAGGGCTCACCCAAGTTATCAGGGGCTTTCTAGACCTGAGGGATGGGAAGAGAATCTGAGATGTCTGCAGGATTGTATTCCCGTTGATTGCCCCCCCCCCCCCACGAAGAAGAAAAGTTTTTTCTAGCCCTTGTGGGAGCTTGGGAGGTCAAAGATGATCACTTTGGCTTTAACCCGTTTGGAAATATACAAGAAATCATCGGAAGGGGTGTACTTAACATTAAAATACTCCATAAGCAAATAGACAGTGGGAACCCCAAGTTTATGTTTCCTAAAGAAAACAAGAAGACCCACTAGAATACCCCAGAAGTTGGAGGAGAGCTGAGCAGGGCAGACATTAAAGTGTTGCAAAATACTCTTGATAAATGGGTGCATAGGAAAGCGAAGGTCATTCTCAAAGGCGGGCACAAAAAAACAAACCTTCTTGTGAACCTGAGAGATGTATAAGGTGAATTTATCTGGGCACCATTATTGGACACCAGGAGGAAAGCCAAAACGAGCAATAAGAACTTTCATATAGGAAAGAGAGATCTCACCAGAGCCCACGAGTTCTGCAGTTCTAAAAGCAGCCCCCTACACCCTCAGTGCTGCCTGACATTCCAACGCCACTCACATTGGCCTTACATTTGTTAGGGTTTTTGGGCACGGGGGAGGCTGATGGGGGAATTTCCTCAGTTTTTCCCTCGACATCAACAGAATCAACACTGGGGAATTTGTCAATCTCTTCACTCACATCACCTAAATCGGAATCCTCCTCAACGGACCTATTCCCCAGAACAGAAACAGAGGATGGGGTAGCTCCGGAAAAGGCATACATTATTGGGCAGGAGAAAGGAAGTTTGAAAGATTTGTAAAGAGGAGGAACTTATGAAAAACACTCCTTGAGGTTCAGGGGGCAAAAAACCAATGACCAATGGTGAAAATCCTAACGGTGGAGTAAGGATCTAGGAAAAAGGGAAGGAGAGACAAAGAAAATCCTCGATTCTTAAAGTAACAGAATTGAAAGGTCCAGAAATGCAGTAACCACCTCAAATTTGAGGGATCCAGAACGAAGAAACGTGTAAGGGATAGGAAATGTACCTAATCAAGGATGGATGGCAAACCAGAATTTTCTCATTGAAAAAAAGAGAACGAGTCTCACTAGCCAATTAGAGAAAGGATGAGATTCAGCAAAACCCTAAGATCTCAAGTGGATTGGGGAAACAGGGGATGCAATGAAGAAGAAGAGCCTAGGGAGAGAATTCAAAGACCGAAGTAAGGACTATTCCCCTTTAACTTAGTGGCATTTAAAGTTAACAGTACAAAGTGGAGAATGTGCACGAGAATCAAGAAAAACATGATTGTTGAGAATCATCAAAAGGAATCCTTCGGACACGTAAATCGAGGTCGACGTGGGATACGGACCAGCTTTAGTACAGCTCAGCCCCCGTCGAAGCCAGGTTGGACCAAGGGCTGGGGGCAACTGATGATATGTGAATAAGAATTTTAACCAAGTATGAGCTCGAAAAGCGAGATCAGACAAGGAGGATAGACAAAGAGGTCAGACGGGGAGTTCAGAGCTCTGAAGCCCAATTCCCGAGCTCCTCTCTGATGAGAAATCAAAGGAGCCAAGGAAAGAACAACTGGTCAGTAAGAAGAGTCCACATAACAGCTAAATGGCAGTGATCAAGGCGTGAAACTCTCAACCATCCAAGATCCCCTCCTAAAATCAGGAAAAGTCCCACGGATGAAGAGCATGGATCTCGCTGCAGATCCCTTAGAGATACAAATTGTGCTATAAATACTGTACAGTGCCTCCTTGAGAGGCAAGAAAAACCTAATACTATCAGAAATATTTTGCAAGCCATATTGACCATCAATATAGAAAAAAAAAAGAAAAGAGCCTCTATTAAAGAATGGACTAGCTGAACTCCTGAGCCGGTAAACCACTATATTTTCATTGTGTAAACTACTCCAATCCCCCAAAAATACTTCTCACAATCCTCGTGAGTCTTGTGGCTCAGATCTAAGCTACCAAGCATAATCTATACCTTCTGCTCATTCACGTTAATTTACACCATCACATTCCCATTTATAATATTGTGTCATTTCAGGTTTGGGCAATGTATAAGATGTGATTAGTGAGTCCATACAGTATTCATTTGTGTTAGTATTGAACTTTTTATTAACCCGTTATCCTTGACCCGCTAGAATATACCAAAACTTACAAATTCTCGTATCTAGAGCTAGGCTTACTAATACTATACCATGTGTCCACGACCAGATCAATTACTTGACATTTCTCCTTGCAATTTCCAAGAAAATTCATGCACAGCCATGTGTATATATGCTATCCACATTCTCATAAATCAAGATCTAAGTTCTATGCATCATGTCTAGCAACTACCAGGCTATAACCAGAATGGCTTTCCCACTCACTTCTGAGTATACAACTTCTAAACCAACTATTTTCTTGCCAACTACACTCATTTCTTTTCTTCTCCTTTACAAAGGAATCTTCGCATCTTCACAGATTGAAACCACGAGCATCGGAGCAATCATTGACGATAATACTCATATCGGAAAAGAAGTGAACGCAGCCATAAAAGTAGCTGCTCAAACCTTCAACAGCTCCTCTATGTATCAAAGAGTATCTCTTCATTTTCACAACCTTGGTGGAAATCCCCTCCAAGCAGCTTATGCAGGTTTTATCCTTATTGGTTTTTCCTGATTCTTGTGTTTTCTAACTCACACACACAAAAGCATGTACACTATATGGTTGGTTGATTCTTGTGGAAATTGGGATTTAAAAATTAATAAATTATATTAAGCTAAGAAGGTCTTCAAGCTTTCAACAGTCTAACTTCTTATCATTCAGCTGTATAAGAAAAAATGGAAGTGTAGGATAAATTATATTTGGGTAAATTACACTTATACCCGTTGAACTATCACCCTTTTTTACCTTTGCCCCTCAACTACCAGATTTCTCACATTGTACCCTCAATTATGTGATTAGTTTCACATTACCCCACTTATTAACATCTGTCACATATTTAACGGAAAATTATTTCATTTTTCCCCTTAAACTATGTAATTTTTTTTCTTTACCCCTACACATCAACAATTTCTGTCCAAAAAGATAACAGATGTTTGTGCTTGGAGAAATGTGAAACTCAAGTGTTAGTTGAGGGTGTAATATGAGAAATATGATTGTTGAGGGGCAAAGAGAAAAAATGATGATAGTTCAAGGGGTATAAATGTAATTCATCCATTATATTTTGGCCGCCTCAACCATGACATCTATCTTGTATTCTCCCCTCAAGTGTCACTTTTCACATATTTCATATTTACTTATGGTTATTTGGTTTCTCAACCCTGATATTTTTCACATTGAACATCCAACTATTGTTATTGGTTTTACAAACATTAAAAACATGCAATTTACTTCATATTGGAACAGCTGCCATCCAAAACATATTGGGTGTTTACCTTTGGAGAGGGTGATGTGAAAAACTTGGAGTTGAGGGAATAAAGCGAGACTGGATTCATACTTGAAAGAGTCAAAGTATAATTTATATATAATTTCTTTTCAGTAACAATAAAATTAACAATCCAAAAGTTGGTGATCTTTCCGGGCAATTAATTAGCCTTTTCGTAATACTACGAAATCTTCTAACATTAAGAAATTTTTTATTGATGTTCTTTTCAAGGGTGTAAGTGCTGATAGGAAAGAAACTAATGGTAGAATTATTTGGATTACCTTTGACCCTTTTTTTTTCAAACAGCTGAAGAGCTTATTAAAGAGAATAATGTGCAAGCCATTATAGGCATGGAGACATGGGAGGAAGCATCATTAGTCGCTGAAGTCGGAAACCGATCTCAGGTACCCATTGTCTCTTTTGCATCAGTCATCCTCCCACAACCACTAACGCCGCCTCGGTGGCCTTTCTTGGTGCAATTGGCTACCAATGTTACTGAACAAATTAGATGCATCACGGAGATTGTTTGTTCATTCAATTGGCGAAAGGTCATAGCAATCTATGAGGCTGACTACTATGGAACCGATTTTGGAATATTTTCTGCATTATCTGATTCACTCCAAGATCACGGCGTAGAAATTGAATCAAGCCCATAAAATATATATATTTGTGAGGCTGACTACTATATATATATATATATTTGTATTTTTGTCAAGCTTTTGATGTTGTCCCAATATTATCTTCATAAATGATTGGTGAAGGCCTCCAACACTATCTAAATGGATTAAAACAGTATTCAACCCCTAAATTTTAGTCTAACTTTCAATCAAGCCCATAAAATTTCTTGATTTTGCCATCCTGCATTTAAGTTGTCTAATTTAGTCATTCATTCCTTCTCCTTGGAAATCTTGATGGAAAACAAATTATTTATTTATTGCGTTTGTAAATATTCAATTTTTTTTCACTTACTAAGATACGGTTAATGAGTGAGATTTCATCTAGTATATTTTTTTTCAATTTTTTGACTTTGTTGATCAACTATTGTAAATACACGTGGACTCAATTGTATATAATTGGGTTCCTTACCCATTCGTTTGCTCAGTCAACCTTTTTTTTTACAAGTTGACTTGCCAAAAAAATATTTGTGTTCTTTAGTAAGGAATAACTGTCATTTTACCCTTAATCTAAGTAAAATGTTTGCTTGTTATTCCATTCAGTAACTTTAGCACCTTTGAAATCCATTAGGATTCGGCACAAAAAGCAAAACAAACAAAAACAATGTTAGGTTGATAAGCAAATCCACAAGAAAAAAAATCCATACCCCACCGCAACAAATCCCAACTTTAGCATGATCTAAAAGAGGTAAGTGGTAACTAATCTTAACTTCACTTGTTTGGTCAAGAGGTATGCAAATGTTCTTTTCATTTTTAACTGATTTTAGAATATCTCAGTTATTCAATTGTTTTACTACACTAAATGATTAGTTTGTGAAGTGGTTCATGCGTTTACAAGAAATTTTTGGTATAAACTGGTTATTAATAACAAAAGGACCTCAGAGGAGGAGAACAAGCCCAATGCAATATACATCACATGCAATCCAACTAAGCATCAATGCTCTCTCTCTCTCTCTCTCCCCCCGTGCTTCGCAAAGCTTCTCCTAAAATATTTTTATGATCTTTGGAGAAGAAAGTAAATTTATTCACAACACATGTTAGAACTCAAACTTTGTGTGGTAGTAATTAGTTATTTGAAAAAAAATCCGACTCACCTCACCTCGATTATTTTGTACATTACTTGAAATGGCCACGTATGGCGGAGTTTTCCATGATGAAACTTTGCTGAGCAACTACAAGGAAACAGCCTTTTAAAAACTACTTATATGGTCTGATGTGGAAATGGAGATAGCTTTGTTGGTTTTTTGTTTCAATGGAAACAGTAGTACGCCCTTCAAGTTTAGGTTATGTGGCAATCAATTCACTCTAGTTTCAATTTAACCAATTTGCCCATTAAAATTTCCAGATGACTAAATTAGTTAGTGGATCAAAAACATAAAATTCCTAAAATAACCTCAACCTTAATGTTATATATTTCTTTCCGATGTACACACACAATTGTGTGTGTGTGCGCACACGTGCGCCCACATATATGTAATTTTGAATTTTTATTGAATTTTAGTTCATTTGAGATTATTGTGACTAATTTTGTTATATATGACGATGGCCAGCTAATAGAAGAAAGTTAATTGAAAAATATTTTAACTTTAAGGCGTAAATTGTATAAATTAAAATTAGAGGGAGTTGATTGATACACAACCCAAATTGGATGGGACAACTTGCAATTAACCCTTGTAAAAAGCTTAATAATCGACGATTATTCAAGTTGATTGAAACTAAGTTTGAGATTGAAATAATGCAGACTTGACCAACTGATCATTACATTATATATATTTTACTTTGAAAGAATCGAGATTACATCGGGACTTGTAAAAATGTCCCTTCTCGATCTAGACTTTTAAATAACACTATTCTTCGTAAAAATATAATCCTCTTATTGGTGCAAGTCAATAATGTCATGTAGCAGGACAAAAACTCACAACCTCAAAAGTCATAAGATAGTTTCCTTCTCTGCCAATTGTTTTCATAAGTAAATTTCTTGGAATCTATTGTGGGATTCTTCATATTATTCTAAATATTGTCATCTCACAAGGCTCAATAGAGCTGGCACATAAAACTTATCTATACCCGAGTTCTTTCTTGTATGACTCTTTAATTAATCACGATGTAGGCATATCTCGATATGTTAGACTTAAATTCTAAATAACTACAATCGTTCATTGATCACTGATGGCTGTTAAAATCAAGAGACAAGTTTCAGTAAAACTCAGAATATTTGAATTTAGAATTACTCCAAACTTACTCCCACATAAGTGACCTATCTGAAAAATTATGACTTAATCTTAAAATATTATAGTTTTGAGCACAATACCTTCTTCATTACTGTACTTGTCCTTTAACTTCAGAAAATATACTCTTTTTTTTTTTGGGCGGAGGGAGGGGGAGGGGGGAGACTAGGAGGTGGAAGAGACTTTTAACCCTTAACCTTAAGAAGACAAAGCCTTCACAAGACAAAAAGTATCATTGGACCAAAGACCGGTTGGTCCAAAACTATACTCGCCCTTTATCTCAATATGCAAAGTCTCATGATAATTGTATCAGGACATGCAGGGACGGAACCAAAAATTTATCATGAAGGGGGCCAAACAAAAATAGTGGCACAATTAATAATTTAATGAAATGAGATTATCCAAAAAGTTACTATTTGTGTTATATTTTTTATTATGAACACCCTATCATTGAATAATACTATCACAAAAACTCAGTTTGTAAAATTCAAAAACTATTTATTATTTATCATTAGGAAATTCAAAATATAACTATTTCACAAATCACTTATTCCCTCTTTTTTCACATGATGCAAAAAAATTTGACTTATATACCATCGTAAATATTCACATGATATCATTGTAAACGTAAATTATGAATTGGTACATTATTGATGATATAAAGTCACATTTTTACCTTGATTTTGTAACACATTTCTTTCTTTTTTATGTTGGTTATCAAATTTGCCCAAACAACTATTTTTTTCTATAAGAACCCACTCATCCATATCCCTGTGAACAATATTTCCTATTTGGTTAGTAAATGTTTAATCTCATGGTATTATGTATTTTGATACACTAACTGAATATACTTTATACAATTTTTTTTAAAAATAAAAAAAACCTACAAGGACATAGAATTCTTGAAAACCTACAGGGGAAATAGGGTAATTTTAAAAATCTGAGAGGAGGGGGGGGGGGGATGGTCTCCATGTAGTTCCGTCACTGAGGACATGGCGTGTTCGGCTCTCAGCCAAATATCCATTAGGCACTGAATATTTTTCCATATATCGGTAGGGAATAAATTTTCACAGTTACAAAAAAATTACCACATGGTTGACATAACAATGGTTCATTTTCGCAGCCCCGGTGAAAATCCCCTCCAAGCAGCTTATGCAGGTAATTAACCTTGTTGGTTTAGTTTCTTGACTCTCATGTTTTCTAACTGGTGCACAGAAAGCGTGTATACTAATAGATATATGGTTGGCTGATTTTTGTGGATTTAAAAATAAACAAAAGCATTGGCGTAAAGTGATGTGAAATCTTGTAAAGAAGTACTTCTAATTTTTTCAAAAGATGTTACTGAAGTAACAAGAATGTCAAACGGTACGATCTAAAAATGTGTTGAAAATTTCAACTCCAACTTCCTTGAACCTTCAACTATTATTACTCATTTCACATTAACCTCAACCTTGACATTTGTCATATTAAACCGCCAACTACAATTATTCATTTCATAGTACTACAATTATTGACATTGAATTTACATAAAAAACGTGTTGGACCATTAGTTTTCGGTTAATATGAAACTAACCCTTCTTGGACATATACTTGATTGGGATACCCGGCTAGAAAATAACTCCATCTCTTGGAAATATACTCGATCGGGATACTCAGTTAGAAAATGACTCAATTTATGTTTTTTGCAAAACTTAACAGTTGAGGGGATAAAGTGAGATTGAGATCGTAGCTAGTTGGAGTGGTCAAAGTATAATTTTCTTGAAACTAATATACATAATTTCTTCTAATTATTTTCAAAAACAATAAATCCAAGTTACCCTAAAGTTCTAGAAAATTATGAAATTAACCAGTTATTGGTGTCCTTTAATGGAGCAAGTTTTGACAGTAAAAAAACTATAGAAGAGATATTTGGATTAACTTTTTTTTTTTTTTTTGACAACTGAAGAACTTCTTAAAGAGAACAATGTGGCATCCATTATAGGCATGGAGACATGGGAGAAAGCAACCATAGTCGCCGATGTTGGAAACCGAGCTCAAGTGCCAATTATTTCATTTGCATCAACTTCAATCAAGCAACTAATAATGCCGTCCCATTGGCCTTTCTTGGTTCAAATGGCAACCAATGTCACTGACCAAATTAGATGCATCACGGAGATTATTCGCTCATTCACCTGGAGAAAAGTCAAAGCAATTTATAAGTCTGAATACTATGGAACTAATTCGGGAATATTTGCTACATTATCTGAATCACTCCTAAAATTCAAGTAATTGAGATTCAAGTAATTTTTCAGGGTACAAAATTGAGATTAGCCCTAAATTAAAAAATAAAAGAAAAACTCCTAAATTTTTCAAATTGAATGATATTGACCATATTCAAATAAAATACCAAACATCGTTATTTTAGTCTACATCAATTCTTGTTGATCACATGAACGAGAATAGAACGGGACTTGCCAAAATTTCACTAGTATCAAAGAAATCTTCTAGATCTAAACTTTACAACAAAAAACATCATTATTAATTTTATAATATAAAATAAGGTACGCTTCAATAAATTATTCTTTAGACATGAGTTATTCCTCGTAAAATTATAATCCTAACAACTTCACAATAGAAGATCCCTTCTTATTGGTCCAAATGTCATGTAGCAAGACAAACACTCAATCCTCAAAAGTCATAAGATTGAATGATTTTAATTTTCTTGTCTACGGATGATATTCATATGTAAATTTCTTGGAATCTTTTAAAAAAGATTAAGGCTACGGTATCTTTGATACCGTGTTATAAAATGATTCGTAAGTTTAATACACATCTTGAATATGTGACGAGAAATCGCTTTTGGGTAAAAACGTGTTGGACCCATCTATAATCACAAGGTACACTGCTTGAATATGTTACTAGAAAGACCCAAAATGACCTCTTAATCACAAGGTACCCATTTTTATTTTTATTTTTATTTTGGGTTTGGTATCAAAAAATATTATTAAAGATAAATTATTTACAATTATTTATGAACCACATCACATTTGGAATCGTTCTTGAAATGTTATGAATTCACCTTTAAAGTATAACTAAAATTTTTAAATTTATTCATTTCCTCCTTTATCAATTTATAATTTTCTATGACGTCTGCATTGCATAAGCCATGATTAGTACGATAAAAAGCTTTTTGATCTAGATTCCAAGATCCCTTCTTGTTGGTCCAAGTCAAAAGTCATACGGTTTAAAATGGTTTTAATTTTCTTATCTGTCGATGCAATTCATGTGTAAATTTCTTGGAACTAACGGGAGATTCATAATATTATTCTCATCTCACACGACACAATATTGTTGTCCGTACATAAGACAAAGTGGGACAAAGGGATCATGAGAAATACCATTTTCTTTTCTTTATTATTATTTTTTATTTTTGGTGATTTGGGAGTAACGAGGAGCAACATGTTACCTTTGGTAGGTGAACCCAAGTACGGCCAATGCATTGAATATTTTTTCCACAGGTGGGAGCAAAAATCCAGAGTTATAATATGTATGTTGAACAGAAACAAACCCCATATCTGCTAATACTTATGGTTGACAGGACAATGACTCAATATCCTAGTAACATTTACGCAATTTTCAAGCAAATTCATGCACTGCCATGTGCATATATGCTACCCAAATTCTCATAATTTAAGTCCTAAGCTCTATGCATTAAATCTAGCAACTAGCAGGCTATAACCAAAATGGCTTTCCCACTCACTTTTGTGTGTACACTCATTTATTTTCTTCTCATTTTCTCCAACTATGGAACCTTCACATCTGCACAGACAAAAACCACGAGCATCGGAGCAATCATCGACGATGGTACTCGTATCGGAAAGGAAGTGAAGGCAGCCATGAAAGTAGCTGCTCAAAAGTTCAACAACTCCTCTTTGTACCACAAATTATCTCTTCATTTTCGCAACACTGGTGGAAATCCTCTCCAAGCAGCTTATGCAGGTGATTACCCTTGTTGGCTTAGTTTCCTGATTCTCTTGTTTTCTAACTGGTACACACAAGCATGTATACTAATAGATTTATGGTTGGCCGAGTTGGGAAATTTCAGCTCCAGCTCCAAATAAATTTATTGTTTGGTACTTTGGTGGACTAACACATGACCTTTAACAGTTTAACTTCCTATCAGATAGATACACAAGTGGGGAAGGATAGAGTAAATTTTAGTTTGACCCCTTAATGATTCCCATTATCTAATATTGTCTCATCAAGAATCACTTTTCTCACATTGAACTTTCAACTATTATTACTCGTTTCACTTTACCCTCAACCTTGACATTTATACTGCCAACTTCTACTTTTTATTTCACATTACTACAATTATAGACATTAAATTTACATCAACAACGTGTTAGATCATTAAATTTCGGTTAATATGAAATTAATTCAGATAGTTGAGGGGACAATATTAAAAATTTAACAATTGAGGGAATAAAGTGAGATTGGGATCATAGCTAGTTAGAGTGGTAAAAGTATTATTTCCCTGAAACTAATAAACATAATTTCTTCTGATCATGTAAGTTTTCAGTAACAATAAATCCAAGTCACCTAAAATTAGTTATCTAGAAAATTAAGAAAACTATTAATTGGTGTCCTTTAATGGTGCTAGTTTTGATAAGAAAAAAAAACTATGGTAGAGATATTTGGATTGACTTCAAAAAAAAAAATTTTGACAGCTGAAGAACTTATTAAAGAGAATAATGTTGAAGCCATTATAGGCATGGAGACATGGGAAAAAGCAGTCCTAGTCGCCGACGTTGGAAACCGAGCTCAAGTGCCAATTATTTCATTTGCATCAGCTTCAATCAAGCAACCGATAATGCCGCCCCATTTGCCTTTCTTGGTTCAAATGGCAACCAGTGTCACTGAACAAATTATATGCATCACGGAGATTATTCGCTCATTCAACTGGCGAAAAGTCATAGCAATCTATGAGGCTAACTACTATGGAACCGATTTCGGAATGTTTGCTGCATTATCTAATTCACTCCAAGATCATGGCGTAGAAATTGAATATTGTCTCGTTCTTCCATCATTTTCCACTCTATCTGATCCAAAAGGCTTTGTTAGTGAAAATGTAGCTGAGCTGTTGAGTAAACAATCCATGGTTTTTATTGTTCTTCAAATATCTTCATCAATGGCTGCTCATTTGTTTAGACAAGCAAAGCAGATGAGGCTTATTGGGAGAGATTCAGCATGGATAATTGCAGACCCATTTGCGAGCCTCTTGGATTCTGTTAATACTTCTGTTATATCCTCCATGGAAGGTGCTCTAGGAATCAAGACATATTTTGTTGAAGACAGTAGGTCTTTTCTGGACTTCAGGCAACAGTTTCGACGAGTTTTTCAATCAGATTACCCTGAGGAAGAAAACTCCGAGATGGGAATTCATGCCCTACGAGCATATGATAGCATTACTACCATTGCAAATGCCATAAACCGAACAGGTAGTTGGCTGAGAATTGAAATTGAAATTTATAGTTTAAAAAGGGGAAGAGAAAATTACGCATAGACCCCTTCTATGTCCCTTGTTTCACATTACCCCTAAACTTTACGCTTTTTAACATTACCTCTTAAGATATTGCTTAAGTTCACATCCGCCCAATCATAACTTTGTTCATTTTTTTCATGATAAATCAGAACAAAAATGACATTCCTCCAAATTAAAGAGAAAAATACTATATCTAACATTGTGGAATTCCATTTTTACTTTGATTTGCTATGTAAATTTGGATAGAAAGTTAACTATTAAAGGAGTATGAAACTCAAATAATTATTTTAAGGTGTAATACGAGAAATTGAATAGTCTAAGGACAATGTGAAATGAGGGGCGTAGTTTAGGGGGTCTAATTATAATTTTTCCATTGAGAAATTTATTTTGATATTTCTTTATTATCTCAGATTTATTTGATTTTATTTCCTAATTTCTAATTTTTCACTTATTTTGGAGTAGAGTTATATTTTGAATATTGGATTTTTGGATTTTGGAGTAGGGGATAACATTAATATTGGTTCTTCTCAATTCTATTACTCTTCTTTAAATTCTTCATAATTTTTTCAATTTCTTCTCAATTTTCTTATTCTCTCCCAATTCACGCTTCTTGGTCTGCAACAGGTAGTAGTAGTAATGGTTTCACTACACTGCTGAAAAGTATTTTATCAAGCAAGTACATTGGTTTAAGTGGTGATATTAGTTTCCATGGAGGAGAGCTAGTTGGATCCTCTCTATTCAGAATTGTAAACGTCGTCGGAAAAAGATACAAAGAGCTCGGCTTTTGGTCATCAGCGATAGGGTTTTCAGAGAGCCTTGTTAATAGAGAAAGTGATCAGAAGATGCGGGGTGATTCCATGGACACATTGGCCGGTTTGGTGAGTTGGTCCAGGGACCTAAAAGTGGATCCACGAGGTTGGCCCATGCATAGTAATGCCACGCCTTTGAAGATTGGAGTTCCTGGAAAAACCACTTTCCCGAAATTTGTGAAGGTGGATTGGAATTCAAATTTGAATAAATGGAGCGTTTCTGGTTTTTGCATTGATGTCTTCTATGAGGTGTTGAATAGTTTGGAGCCTAGTTATCCCCTACCTCATGAATTTGTACCATACAATGGCTCCTACAATGACCTAGTTGATCATGTGGCTAACAAGGTACGTAATAACACTATGCTTAACATCATTCCTTGTAGTCGTCCTATGTGTCATTAATTATCGTATGCACAACTAAAACACATTAGTGAAATAACAATCATGACTCATGCAATGCACAAAATTTGCATTTATCACATGCCAACCTCTGCCCTTAATTCCACTGCTATTATGATATTGTTAAAATCTTAGTTGGTTGAATTTTGATATATGTTTGCTGTTGATTGGAAGAAAAATTGTTTCTAATTTACTAACTCAAAAATACGGAAACTAAACAAATGGAGATGGAAGGTGTCCGTAGCACTCTATGCTCAATTAGATTGCTATATGTGTATTAATGGTAAATATGTGCAATGCATGTGTTTTCCTATCCTTCCTTACCCCACCTACCCTAGCATCCTACCACACCCACCTACACCACCCCACCCCACCCCCACCCCCACCCAAGTTTGTAAGTACCTGTGTTATGGACGCCTTGTACGCTTCAATATAAAAACATGACGAATTCTAATTAAAAATTTCTTTAAGTTTTGGTCCGTGGATAGGCCAACTAGAAGCTTAACCAAGCAAATTTTTTGGGCCCCGTTTCTAGAATCTGACCCGAATAGGAGATTGATGTTTATTGATTTTTGTACTAAATTCTAATTCGGAGATTGATGTTTCGTTTGAGCTATGATCTCGTTAGAATCTGGAAGTGATCTAATTCAATGAGAATACAAGGAATCACTTGTTGTTCTCTTATCTTCGCTTCATAGAACCGTTTGGAAACTTCATCTTCCACTACAAACTTAAGCCGTTGTGCTTTGTACGTGGGCTTAGGCTCTGGAGCCGAACCACCTAATTTCTCGTATTATGTGTTTTACTACTTTAATTTGTTGGTAACTTTTTTGCATAACAGTTTTTTACAAAAACTTATGTTTGAAATGTGTATTATAATCAATTTCAGACATTCGACGCTGTGATTGGCGACGTAACTATACTAGCAAATCGATCAAAATATGTGCAATTTACGCAGCCATACGCCGAATCAAGCTTGTCAATGATAGTAACGGTGACGCCCGAGCATGGAAAGGCATGGATTTTCTTGATGCCTTTCACCATGGAAATGTGGGCAGTGACCGCTGCTCTGTTGCTCTACACTGTGTTCATAATCTGGCTTTTGGAGCGTCAATCGAATCCAGAGTTTGCTGGCCCATGGTATAATCAACTAGCGACTTCACTTTGGTTCACATTCACTTCACTGTTCTTTGCACATAGTAAGTGTCCTTTTCAACAATTACAGATTGTGTGGTAATTCTACATTACTAAACGTTACTATTTTAAAATTAAAGTTACTATTTTTAATGGAAAAGTTACAACTAGGTGATATAATTCATGAGCTATGAAAGTTTTTAAAAATCAAGTTAGCAAAGGAGAAGTTGCAACTCATTCAAGTAATTGATGATTGATCATTAAATACTATGATAGATCATGAATTACTTCAATGAGTTGACACTTTTTTTTTGCGAGTTATAACTTAACATCTAAAAGTTGTAACTTTCATGATCGACGATGAAATTTTGGGAATGATATGCCTTTTCAAGCTATAACTTACATTTCAAAAATTTATAACTTGCACTTGAAAAATTATAAATTTCAATATGGTATCTGCTTCGGTACCATAGTCTTCCCTAGATTGTCACATTCTGATGAGCTTAGTGCCAACATGGCTAACAAAACCTATTAGACCAATCTTGGATGTTGTTTGGGCTGGTCAATTCGAGCTTAATCTGAAACATTTTGAAAGTGGACATAGAACTGCAATATTCGAGTTGGACTTAATGGCTTTACAGGCATAATCCACTTTCAACCCAAATTTCAGCCAACATAGTTTAGATAAGGGAATTAAACCCAAGTGCAACTATATTTTAGCCAGCCCGAACATAAAATTCTGCTTGTGACATGTCACCTGAGTTCAACCCAAGTTCAAAGATCTAAGCATTGACAGTACTCGAATCAATAGTGTGGATTAACTTTGGGTTAGGAGTTTCATAATGGGTTGAGCTTGAGTTTACTCTCTCAACCGGCAAGAGTGCACCCTATGCCAATGTAGTTCGAAAAATTTGGTAAAAAATGGTTTAATTGATTAAAGTTTGCCTCCTTGAACTATATTTCTCATTACAATCAGCTCCCTATAGTTTTAAATGGTACAATTTGTTCCCTCAAGTTTCAAACAGACTAAATTGACTAACAATAGTAGTTGGAACATGAAAGTATCATTAAATCCTCTATCTTGCACATTGTTTTCCATGTTTTTTTTTCTTGATATACCAATTTTACTAAAAAAATAAGAAAACGGAAGAACCAAGACAAAAATAATGTTCAGCCCAACACCAACACACTACACAACATTATGTTTGCCTCCACCCAACACCAACAAATTTGAACACTCACGCGCACAGACCCTTTTCAAGGTTAATTGTATATTTTCAACAAATTATAGGTCACATAAATTTCACATGTTTAACTTATGTCCTTTTTTTATGGTCTAAAATTAACAATTGGAGTTAATTGCAAAATATTCGAATTTAAAGGGCATTATTTCTTGAAATTAAAACCTGAAGGGGTGAGTAACAAACTACCCAAAGTTGAAAGGGGTATTTTTTAACTAACCCTTGATTAAAAAAATGAGGATATGCAATATAGCTTAAGATACTAGGCAAAAGATAATACTATTATAAATCGAGATCCTAGATAATTGCTTTCTTCTCGTATTCTTAGAAGAGTATAGAATATTAGGTTAATCTAACTTTTCACTCCGAAAGAAGTTTCGATTCTTAATTTACTCCCTCGAACATTAAATAACTCAATTTACATCCTCAATGTTATGAATTAGTAGTAATATACACCTATTTCGGACATAAAGATGAGGTATGTTCATCGCTGAAAATCTTCGACAACGATCAATTTAACACCGTTTTGTATGTCAAAAGTAGAATTTCATTAATCAGATAAATTATAACCCCATCTTGTGGTGCCTCTAATATATTTCTATATTTTATTGATGGTCACTACTTTTTTATTCGAACGCATCCGAAGAAGGAAATTTAAAAACCTCCTTCCCCTTGCCATTTAATATGCTTGGTACAGTTCAAGATAGAATAGCCAAATTGGTTACATCTGCTATAATTCTCCGAAAGTGTTGAATGTACTTGGTTTTATTTATTAAATTGCTTTATCAGACAGACCATAACTCAAACACTTGTCGCAATTTCACAGGGGAAAGGGTTCAAAATAGTTACACTCGTGTAGTGGTGGTGGTATGGCTCTTCGTTGTCTTAGTCTTATCCTCAAGCTACACTGCAAGTTTCTCCTCAATGCTCACTGTCCAACGCCTCAAACCGAACATAACAGACATAGAGTGGCTACAGAAGAACAATGCAACAGTAGGTTGTGACGACGATTCGTTTATAAAACAGTATCTACAGAATGTGCTTCAATTTAACCCCCAAAACATCAAGGGCATCAGCAGCGAAAATGACTACATTACCGAATTCGAGAATGGCAATATCATTGCAGCATTTCTTGAACTCCCTGAATCAAAGGCCTTTATGAATCAATTTTGCAAGGGATACACTGTTGTCACACCCACAAATGGAATTACTCACAGATTTGGAGGCTTTGGGTTTGTGAGTAGTTACTGGAACTCTTTATACTATTTTGAATAGGACTACAAATGGACTAAATCGAGCCAAGATCATGACCATTTGGGTCCAGCTTATTTGTTCACATAGAGAGTCCAGGCTTGGCATGGGATCTTTATACTTCACTTGTTTGTTTGCATATAGTATCTACTATATGATATATACATAATATTATATGTTCAGGAGCCTAGACAAGGCGAACACGAGCCTAGGCTTGTTTATGTTTATGTTCACAAGTCGAACACTTGCCTGGACAAGATGAACACAAGCATAGACTTCCTTATGCTACACATGCTGAACATGAGACCTTTGTTTTTTTTTTTTTATATGTTCATCAGCCTAGACAATCCCAACAAGTCATTGATCAGGCTTGGCTTGTTTATTCAACGAGCTTTAAAACTATGTCCGAGCTCAATTCATTTATAAAAATGAACATACTTGAGCAAGTTTGAATACAAAGCTATCCATGGACAGGTCGGTTCATATATGACTCTTATTTTGAATTTTTTTGCTTGTTATAAAAATTAATATCATTATGCAGGTATTTCCAAAAGGCTCTCCAATTGCTGATGTTGTCTCCCAAGCTATTCTAACCTTATCGGAGAATGGTAGGTTAGAACAATTGGAAGCTCACCGGTTTTCTCTTTCTCCTGAATGTTTAAACTCTCAAAAACTTGACAAGATTGATAGCTTGAGCTGGCAAAGTTTTTGGGGTCTCTATCTTTGCTCAGCAGTCACTTCCACCATATGTTATGTACTATTTGCAACTCGCCAGTCATATACGGGACATATTACTTTGATTTATAGCACTATGTTGTACAAGTTGGTTGGGTTAGTAGAGTATTTGCATATCATAGTGAGAAAACTTCAAGGTACAACTCCAAACACTGTTCACGCATTAGGAGTTTATGAATGCAACTCTTCTACAGCGGAGTATACAAGTTCTTCAGAGACTCCGAAGCAATCTCAAGCATCGACATAGCTTGAAGTTCAAATAACCAATCTTGATGAAGAAAGACGTGTTCCTTTGTGACCTAGAGTCTCAGGTTTGAGTTATAGAAAGACTTATTGGGAGTAACACATATGTCTGATTTTTTTAGATGTGATGAATGATGGAAATTGAGTCGCATTCATTGACGTGTGCACTGTTTTTCCTTCTTACTCCATTTACATAGATGTCACAAGATGGGTGCCACCCTCGTTATTGTCTTGCTCATTATCTATAATACAAAGGCTATCTATCGTTGTTTTTTTCATTTTTTCTTCTGCTTTTTGTTTCTTTTTTCCAATTTGTTGATTATGTGATTAGAACAAGTGAGCCACTCATTAGTGACCTTGAAGTTTTATATAAATATTACCCAGACGTAAACAACAAATTATATATACTTATGTTTTGTCAAGCTCTTGATGTTTGATAAAGGCCTCCAACTATTTTAATGACTTAAAACCGTATTTGGCCCCTAAATTTTAGTCTAAGTTTCAATCAAGCCAATAAAATATCTCGATTTAGCCATCCTGCTTTTAAGTTGTTCCAATTTAAACCTTCATTCCGTCTCCTTAGAAATCTTGATGGAAAATGGATTATTTATTTGATCGAGTTTGTAAATAATCAATTTTTTTTCCACTTAGCAAGAAAAGGTTAATGAGTAAGATTTCATCCAAACTCGATCAAATATTGTGTTCCTCACCCATTAGTTTGCTCAATCAACGTGTTTTCACAAGTTGACTTGCCAAAAAAATATTTGTGATCTTTAATAAGGAAAATTGCACTCCATATCCACTTACCCTTGATCTATCTAAAATGTTTGCTTGTTATTCCATTCAGTAACTTTAGCACCTTTGAAATCCATTAGGATTCGGAACAAAAAGCAAAACAAACAAAAGCAATGTTAGTTGGATAAGCAAATCCACAATAGAGCCAAAAATTGGTAGCATGGTCTAAAAGGGGTAGGCGGTAACTATGCCTAACTTCATGGTTGGGAAGTTAAATCTCGAACGTGAACTCATGACATATCATTTGGATAGATGAGCACGTGGAAAGCAACTGAATTATTGAAAAGATTTTTGAAATTAGGGTCATTATACAAAATTTTCAAAATATTAAATGGGCACAGTGCATCAAGTTTAACAAAGTTGTCATATTTATGAGTAGGTTACTTAGAGCTTAGGAGGGGAAAGTGGCCCCACCCTTATATGTGGTTAACAAACACTTCATTGTTACATTTCTCAAAAAATTATTAACTTGTTTGGTCAAAAGATATACAAATGTTCTTTTCGTTTTTAACTGATTTTAGAATATCTCAATTATTTAATTATTTTACTAACTAAATGATTTGTTTCTGAAGTGGGAAATGCATTTAAAAGAAACTTTGGGCATAAAATAGTTCTTAGTATCAAAGGACCTCAAAGGAGGAGAACGTGCTCAATATCTTCCATCAATGGCAGTTATAGAGTTGGCTAAACGCATTCCAAAACGTGAGATATTTCAAAAGTGTTTTTTCTTCATCTTAAGCCTCAAAAACTTCTTACAATTACAATATTATGAGATGTGGTGTTCTTGTTTTGACCACGGCAGGACGAGCAACCCCGTTGTGTCCGGGGCACCCAATGCAAAGGGCAGTTGGATTGCAACATCCGCCGATAATGGTTATAGAGTTCCACAAGGTGGCCGAACTATTCCACCACTAAGAACCTGTCCTGTTCTTCCAATCGTGTGTGAAGTTTATGATATACATTGTTGATCGGTGGACTCTGTGAATTTATTCTTTGATTTAAGTTGATAAATGAAAGTTAAAACGAAAAGACAATTCAAAATGGTTTACATGTAATTCACGTGTACACTAATAGTTACATTGCAAAGAAATATGTGTTGGTTTGAGAGAGAGAGACTGTGGGTTTGTGTATTTGAGAGAGATAATTGGTTGTCTGATCAAAGATTTGATGGATTGGTGGTGTAGAAGATGTGCTATAATGGTATAATGGATATTGCCATGTGATGTAATTTGGATAATTGATTCAGGGATTCAATTCATTGTGAATCACTTTTAATCCAACGGTTATAACTAATTAAATCTCTCGATTAGGTCTCAAAATTAAAAGTATATATAACAATTTTCTTATAGATAGTTTGTTGATAATTGTTGCTTGATTAAGTATACGTATATCAGGACATATATATTAATTAAGGGTAACTCGTACCTGAAAGAATGGTACAATATGAATGATTTTTATAGGAATGTTGGGGGTCGTTGAATAAGTTTACTTGAGACCGTTGAATGAATTTATTGAAACTAGGAGCCCTATTTTATATTATAGATTAGCCGATGTCTTTGTTATTTCAAAAAATTTAAAGGGTGTCCCATAATTGGACATACTTACAAGGGTGCGCTCGAAATTGATTCAATTTTCAATGCATATATGTAGAGATTACAAAGATTTTATACTAAAAATGTTTGCAATTTATCCACATGTTGATGTGTGAGTTCTAACTATAGTCCATAAGGCTTTAAAGAAAAAGGATATGGACTGGGCCGTGCTAAAGACATCTCTAATACTGGGCCATCAGGACAAATCAGATCAAGGTCAGCCAAGCAAAAACCCTTGGGCTTTTCTATGCACAAGTCGTCGTGTGATAGAGTAAAATGTTAGACTCAACATAATCATAGTTTAAAAACAGCAACAAAATGATGTGGCGTTAATAGATCTTGCTATATAAATCACATGCAATCCAACTAAGCATCAATGCTCTCTCTGCTTAGCAAAACTTCTCATAAAATGTGTTTATATGTTTTTTGGGGAAGAAAGTAAATTCATTCATAACACATGTTGAATTCAAAATTAAAATCAGTTAATAGTCGATTATTTTTTAAATTACTTGAAACGGCCACGTATGATGGAGTTTTTCATGATGACACTTTGCCGAGCAACTCCCATGACTTTCATATAATAGCTTCAAATTATATACTAAATGTAAAAGGATTACATCAAGAAACTACAAGGAAACAACCTTTTGAAAACTACTTATATGGTCTGATATGGAAATAGAGAATAGCTTTGTTGATCTTTTGTTTCAACCGAAACAGTAGTTAGCCAAGTCTTTTTCTTTTTTTTTTTTTGGGGGGGGGGGGGGGGGGGGGGGGCGGGGGAG